>CP045893.1:6480159-6539764 GCA_013387185.1 Caligus rogercresseyi
TTTTTAACAAAGAAAAATTAAGTACATACTTTATTATAGATTGTTTGAAAAGTTAATACATACTAATCTTATATAAATTATATATGTACTTGGATTTTGTAGGAAATGGAAGGTTATAGATTTTCTTCATTTACTGTCTCTTATTGTCCGATATTAATACACTTTCAGGTACTTAGTATTCAATGAATAGCCTAAGCTTATATTGAATGTACATTTATGTATTGGTCTATAATACTAGAAGTTGTAGTTGTTATTTATTTTACAAGTTCAAGTTCTTTATACAAGGGAGCGCATCGGTACAATCGGTTGCGGTATTTGGTAGTTTCTACTGAATATCTTACAATCGGTTCGGTATTGAAATCTACCGTCGGTAGTATCGAATACCGATTTACATTCGGTAGTCGCAGCTCTGATATATACATATATATTGGTCGTTTTGGGCTCAGGGCTCATTAAACATCAAGATTTTCTTCAATTAAGACAAGTTTTCTTAAGGATTAATTTCATTTTTATCTCTGAGCTGATGATGTTCACACACCAACTTCCAGAAGTGGATGAATGCCTCTTTTTCACAATGCCAACTGTTCAAACATTATTATTCGGTCCTCCTTTTCTTTCAGTACATTACATACGAGTAAAAGTCCCATATTGTTGATTAATGGGTCATATGAATGAATAACAATCCCTAAAAAGTATTTAAAATGCAATATAACGAATATGTGATCACAGAATCTGGTGGAGGAGTCTGAAATGGGTAGATTGACGCACAAAGTGTGCATCACCAATGAACAGTGTTGTTCCCTAACGCGCGTGCGAGTAATATATTACTTTGTGATATTACTGCGCAATAACTAGAAAGAACAAACATATTAGATATTACTTTCAAGTAATAACTAATATGTAATATCCTAGTTACATATTACTTTGTGAAAAAAATATTCGACAGGCATTTTTGATGAAAATTTATGATCTGTGAATGTATGTGACGTCACCCAATGGACATAATGCTGCTTATTAATAAAATTAAAAATGCACGTCAATATTGATATTTAAGACACGGGATTCCATTAGACCCAAACACACAGAACAACCTTTTCGTTATTTATGGAGTATTTTATCGTAAAGAAAATAAGTTCCTCTAGCCCTTGTGTCCGCATGTCGATTGAGGCTTTTAGGATTGAAACCCACGGCCAACCCCAATTAGGAATGAGAGGAACCCTAATTTACAATATTATACACCCAAGCCCTCGGGTCCCGCCTGCTGATATAGGCTTTTATTTAGGGTTGAAACCCACCGCCAACTCTGGGAAGGTATAAGAGGAGTCCTTACTTTCAATCTCAACCCTAAATAAAAGCCTATATCAACAGGCGGGGCCCGAGGGCTTGGGGTGTATGATATTGAAAATAAGGACTCCTTTTATACCTAACCAGAGTTGGCGGTGGGTTTCAACCCTAAATAAAAGCCTATGTCAACAGGCGGGACCCGAGGGCTTGGGGTGTATGAGATGAAAGTAAGGACTCCTTTATACCTAACGAGAGTTGGCGGTGGGTTTCAACCCAAAATAAAAGCCCATAACGGCAGGCGGGACCCGAGGGCTTGGGGTGTATGAGATTGAAAGTAAGGACTCCTCTTATACCTTGCCAGAGTTGGTGGTGGGTTTCAACCCTAAATAAAAGCCTATATCAGCAGGCAGGACCTGAGGGCTTGGGGTGTAAGATTGAAAGTAAGGACTCCTCTTATACCTTGCCAAAGTTGGCGGTGGGTTTCAACCCTAAATCAAAGCCTATATCAGCAGGCGGGACCCGAGGGCTTGGGTTGGATAATTAAACCTATGCCTCTCATAATGTAAGAAGTCATTTTTTTAGTCTTTGAATTCACCACTTTATCATGTTTGAGCCATGTGCTCACTTATAATATTATAATATCATATATAGATTATTATAAAAATGCAAACTAGGTTGGTGAGGATTTTTACAAATCCTGTTTGAATTGCCTTTACTTATTGTTTCGGAATGCTCAAAAAAGTAGTATACTACTCAAAGTAGTATATTACTTTTGTGAAGTAATAACTAATATTGAAAAAAGATATTACTACGCAGTAAAAAGTAGTATATTACTTACTAGTTTCAAAGTAATATTCGACCAACTCTGCCAATGAATATAAGAATGTAGATAGATATGGTGGTCCTCCAAAGGCAAATGGGTAATAAAGATGTAAACCTTGTAACCTTGATTATTTGCTATGGGTTCGATCACATCAAATAAAGTATTATTTAAGGTCAAATAAGGACATCACTTTATCTTGGATCTGTTATAAATCAAAACAAAAACGTCAAAAAGAAAAAAATACTAAAATATACAAAGAGATATGTTGTATTCTTCGAAATAATAGAATATATATATATATATATTCTATTATTTCGAAAAATAAAACATATCTTTGTATATTTCACACCTCAGCAGGTTCTTAATCTTAAGTACTCTTGCCTGCAGCTATATAAACAGCAGCCAAGAGACTAATAAACGGTTCTAGGCGCAGTGCCGTGCCCGCTTTTGATGTTTCTGTTTTGAACGTTTCCGTTCTCGCCGTCAATGTGAGTGGCCGTATTCCTACTCTGCAGTGAATGGATTTCGCTGTTTAATAGGTAGATTTCGTGTACAGCATATACAGTATAGCAAGGAGAATATAAATAAGGTGAGGCAATGGGAATCGACGTAGGCAATTGCAGGGCGACAGTTGACTATTTTGTTTTGATGTTACTGGTGCTAAGCTTGATTTCTAGTCCAGTTCAGTTCATATTGTTAAGTGAAAAATGACATATTCTCGAGGAAGTAATCGTGTTTGTGCTATCCCCTCTTTCTCTAATCCTCAAGATGTACAATATTTTGCACTTCTGACGAAGGATCTTGATATCCAACGTCTGTGGATTGCATGATGCAGAAGATCCGATAGGATTGGCCTAAAGAATGCGAAGATCTGCGATCGTCATTTTACTCCAGATGACTTCCAAAGGAATATTCAGGCTGAGCTTCTGGCATCTTTGCTTGGAAGAAGCTTATGTCTCAAGCTGTTCTCACCCTCCTCAAGTGTGTCCAAGTCCTTCAGACAGGTCCATCAAGAAGCCCGTGAACGAAAAAAAATTGTGAGTTGACTATTGAGGAGGAATGAGGAACTCTCACTCACGAAAATGAAGCTGCTACAAAGTTAAGTGCCTCAAACTTAGCTCATAAAAACTTTAAGGAAACTTTAATTAGAACCTCATTCGAAAAGGATTACACAGCGATTCAACAAAAAGCCTAATTAATCCTTCGACAAAGTGGCTACTCAAAAGAAGATGTAGCTACCGCCCTCATCCTACGGAGCATATGTACCCGGGCCTTTGAGTACTTGCGCTCACGGAAACTCCTTCCTCTGCCTAGTCGGCAGACACAGGAACAATTACAATGACTGTTTCAACGAGGGTCTCTCCTATATCGCTGGATACTTTACCAGGAAGTTTAAAGACCTCCAACCAAATTTGGAGAAACAGACGAGTAATGTTGAAGGATTTGAAGAAACTCAAAGTCCTTGGATTGAATATTACCGCCCGATTTTTGAATTTCTGCCACCTTTTAGAAAATCATTTCCAATTTTTTCATAATAGCCATAAATACCCCATTTTTTTCAAAGACTTTTTAAACCACTTATCAATTATATCCAAATTCGTTAAAGAAATATTATATACGTATTATTGCTCTGTAAAAAAAGAACACAGATTCGAGTCAATTTTAGTAATAAGCTACTTCAACTTAAAAAATGCTAGTGATGAAAACTTAAACACATAGGCAGGTTACTAATTAGCGTAATTATATTTATATTCTTATGTTCCCCCTTTTTTATATGTACATAATATGTACTACATATGTATAATTATATTATTGTGATTTATAAATTTTCTTCAAATAAATTAAAATCTTGATTGTAAAAATTATTTTATTGTTTGAAATTATTATTCGCTAATTACTTTAAAATGATGAATACTAATGATAAATCATTTACATAACAATTGTTTCATGCATTAGAACAATATCTTAATGAAATATTTTTAATTAAGATTTAAAGTTGAATAATAAATTCTAAATCATAGCACTAATAAATAAGGTTTTTTATTATAGCATTCGTGACGTCACAAAAATATCTCTTTTGAACAAGAGCATAAGTCAAGGATCTCCTCTTTGACTCACCTTATTTATATTCTCCTTGGTCTGGACGAAAGACTGATGAGTCATAACATAAGCTGACAAAAACCCATAACAAACAAATTCATATCATAAATTAACAGGTGTTTGGATTTAATAGCAAATTAATGTTATTTGTATAAATCAAAGGGGATATATTTTAATGTAAAAAGATGGGGACTGATGATAACAGAGCCTTATAGGGCTTTGGATGATACAAGTGTGCCCATAGACAGCCATAGAGCTATTTCACAGGAACAAATTTTACACGGCTTAAAAACGCACGCCTATATATACCGGGTGGAACGTAGAAATTGTTACACTTTGTAGTTTTAACTTTAGCTACTTATTTTCAGCGAATATTCATAATTTAAGGAAAAAGTTTTAACATATAGTTTTACGGCATGTATATTACATCAATCATCGATTTAGCCACCGTCAGCGATTACAAGGCCTTACGACGCCTCTTGAAGGCCTGGCAGGTCTTTGTAATGTACTCCTTGGACATGGAGGTCCAGTGTTCATGAACAGAGGCTTTCATGGCCTCAACATTTGCTTGGCAGAGTGTACATGCCTTGGACTGAACGTGCGGCCATAAGGCGTAATCTAGCGGGTTGGCGTCTGGGCTGTAGGGCGGTCACATGTCCTTAGGCCAGAGCTCCACACGCTTCTTCAGCTCATTCTGGGCAGTTAATGCGATGTGTGCAGGTGCCCCATCCTACTGGAAGACCACATTGCCATCAGGAAATTCTCCCTCACCCATGGAAGGAATTTTGTATTCAGCACCTTGATGTAGTCAGCTGCCTTGAGCCTGAATCCTGTCGGGAACCAAATGAGGTGGTGCAGCGATGCCATTGGAGGCCACAAATCCCAAGGACATTGCACTTGTAGGGTGCTTTGTGTTGTCAGGGTCCGAGCAGACTTATCAATTTCTCCAAAGCTGAGATAGCAGTCATTCCGGCGGTTCCTTACTGGATCAACAAGAGTGACGTCACCATCAACAATCGTCAAATAATAGAGCCTCCACTGATCATAGTTGGGAATCTATTTTTTGGGTGTCATGAAAGCATTATGGCCTAGACTTCAAAACTTGTTGGAGATCCCTCGATCCCTTCCTTCCTCCATCCCTCCCTCCCATTAAGAGACACATTCCCTTCACCTCGACTTCGTGAATGGAGTCCTACCCCTCGTCGGTCTTTGTCAAAGGAGTCCTTCCCTCATCTTCGTTAGAGAGCTCCCCGTCTCTGTCTTCGTGAATGGAGCCCTACCCCTCGTCGGACTTCATTAGAGAGCTTCCCCAAGCAACACATAACGTTATTCTAACGTTAGTTTTTGGTTCCCTAAAGGTTAGGTTCGAACCTAACCAAAACGAACGTTCTAATAACGTTTCCTCATGGTTACATAAAAACTAACGGAAAAACGTTCGGGGAACGTTCCCATAACTAAAGAAACTAACGTTCGGGGAACGTTCCCAAAACTAACGAAACTAACGTTCGCTTTTGGTTACCTACTAACGTTCAGGGAACTTTCTCAAAATTTTACGAAAGAGAATATAAGATAGCTCCATCCTGGGGTTAAAAAAGTCGGTATCAGTGACAAAAGATGCATCTACAAAATTTTCATATGTATGAGCAATGAATACTTAAACAATCAGGAAAGGTAGAGTCGCGCAACCTTTCAAAACAAAAATACAAAGCGGGATGGACTGATTTATTTATTGCTGCGTGAATGAAGTAGTGGAAGTGTGTAGAGGAATCGTTTTAGAACTACCTATTTATCTTCAAACTAGACGACAATGGGGAAGGTTTGTGTTGCTCCGGGTTGCAAGAGTGGCTACAAAGCAAAGGGCAATGAGGGGAAAAAGAGACGGTTTCATATGTTCCCCAAGGATGAGTCCCTACGCCAACTCTGGACAAAGGCTGTTCCGCGAAAAAATTAGATACCTTCAAGACATTCTGCGTTGTGTGACGTACATTTCATGCCCTCCGATTATAAGCCAGAGTCTACTGACTCTAATCCATCACGTTCAGACAGATCTGGAAAAACTCTTTGTCTTAAGATATTAAAAAAAGATGCCGTCCCTTCCAATTTTCCAAATCTTCCTCACTACTATTCAAAAAAGCCTCCTCCAAAGCGTTCCTCCACCTCAACCTCCTCCTCACGACTCCTTAATGAAAACGAGCGAATTTTAAAAAGATTAAGGCTTTTGAAGAGGCCAACTCATTTTTAACACTCGAAGAGCTTCAAATTAAAATGGATAGGACTTGCCTTCCGAGCGGCGTTCAAGAACATTATGATGAAAAAGATAAAGAGCTATGGTTCTTCAAGATGAACTTTAGTCATGGAGGACCGTCAATAGACTTCAGTCTAAAGATTAATGAAGAAATGTCAATCCATATACGGTAAGCCAAACTTCATTCCTTAACCTTCTTATTTATATATTGTTTTTCACATATCAAAATTTGACTATTCCTCAGTATTTTCTTATTGATACTGATTCATACAACTACGATGACTTTATTCTCTGCTATATTGTATTTTTCAGGGTGAAAGATAGAGATCTATCTTTTAATCATCTCGAGCATATCACCAAGAACAATCATATTACAAAATGTCACACCCTTCTTAATATTTTGGCCTTCTTAAATTCATGGACATCAAACTCTTCCACCAATCAACTATTTGGCTTGGAAAATGAATTAAACACAGCTTTAAATCATTTGACAAATATCTTGCCCCATTTGGACGAAGCAAAAGAGAAGAAATTACACTTTTTGATTGAACAATTGTCCTTGTTGTTTAAATGTCCACAACAACGGAGATACAGTCCTGCCTTGTACGCCTTATCTATGTCCTGGAAAGGTTTCTCAACGAGTCGTTATAGAGATCTACGTAAAGAAGTTCTCACATTACCTACAATACGTCGCCTTACGGAACTTTCTTCATCTTTGAATTTAGAAACTGGATTGGCTGACTCTACAATAACTTACCTAAAGGCTCGCTTCAAGGATCTAAGTCAAAATAGGGATAAAAATATTAGTATAATTTTTGACGAAACATATTGTACAAAACGAGTTGAATATTTTGCTGGGAATTTTTACGGGGTGGATGATGATCAAGTAACTAAGACCCTATTTTGTGTCATGATTAAGAGCTTTCATTCAGTTTATCATGACATGATAGTTATGCAGCCTGTTTCGACTTTGAATTCTGGAACAATTAAAAAGATCATCTTTGATATAAATTTAACAAATGAAAAGATTAAGTCTTCTTCTTTAAATATATTTTCCAATTTAAAAAAATTTACTTTTAAAGATTCATTTAAATATATTAAAGACGTATCTATAGTTTACTTTTGTTCTGGTTATATCGCGCATTCCTTATGTAAAACTATAGCCTGTCATTTTTGCCACAATTTATTGACAGCTTTAAATAAAAAATTCGATGTAAAATTATTCTCCTTAGAAAATATTGATGATGAAAGTAAACTTTTAGATCAAATTAATCGAGGTGGGCTGACTCGTCCTTCTGATGTTCTTTTTTTAATGTGTTCCTTTGTTAATGCATTTTTTTCAGAAATTCAAAATTCAAAAAGTATCTTCAAAGATTTATTTCCCTTCTTCAAAAAATACTTTTTGTTCTTTCGTTTATTAAACTTTTGGAAAATGATACTTACGCTTTGGAAATTATTTTAGCAGAATGCGAAGAAGACCATTCCTTTGAAAAATTTATTCCACAAATCGCTGGTAAATTTTTTAATTGTATGTCCAAAAATTATGTTTCGGAAATCAATGATCAAATTCACAAAAACAAAAGAAAAACAAGCAGTCAAAATATAATTAATATTCAATTCTAAGAGATTGAAAAAACTTAAAGGAGAATAAACAAAATGTATGTATGTTATTATAATTTTGCAGAATGTCTTAAATGTATCTATGTTTATTTAATATATGTCCATAAAATTTGTAAATAGTAAAAAATATATATTTCGTTCTCAAAATCCTAATTTGTTATGAAATTAATAAGGAAAGGGGAGAATGTACGCGTATTCTCCTTTTTCCTTTTTAGATCCCTCATCGTATTTTCCTCACGAGCCTTCTTTTCCTTATTGTTTTAGTATTCATTGGTATGAGGTATCTTTTGGGTTAAAAAATAGTTTGCGTTATGTATAATATTTTAAACTTTCTTATAATTTTTTAAAAAACTTTATTGATATATAAATATTAAATATGAAAGAATATATAAATAAACATTATAGTTTAAAATTAAATCTAAAATCTAGCAGCACTATCTAGAAAAATTAATTAAAAAAAATTAAGGAAACAAATTGTTATCAAAAATACAGACATAAAAATAATGTCGCAAATAAAAAAAATAACAAAGATTGAATATAATTATTTTTTGGTCTTTAGGCAAATTTCCTGTACTGCCGTTGTAGAAATTAGAGATGTCCAGCGGAGTAAAACGGATAAAACCGTACCAGATCCCCCACATACTTCCACGGAATGGTAATTTTTTCTACCTGATTTACAATAAAATATAACAAATATTATAATGTGAAGGACTGCATTGCTTCAATAAATATATGATTGAGTCGAGTAAATCTCTTTTTGTTTTAATTTTTGCTATTTCCTATAGTAAATCATGTGCAAAATAATAAAAATTGAACATAAGAGACTATTTTATCTGAAAATTCCTTTGAATAATGAAAGGTTTTGTGGATGAATTGTCTTTGTCGTTGATCCCGATTTATTTATTCCTGTTCAATCTGTTGTATAAAAAAAAATATCCGTTAGTGATGATAATTTGGGGTTTCTAAACAAGCCAGACTTTATGGTTTTTTCCACAAATTTAAGTGGTTGAAGATTATGTTTGTGAGTGAAGAGGAGCTAGTTCAACCAAAAATAAAAGCCACTCTAGCTGGATCATATTCCTGACTTCAAACAGCCTCTTATTAGAACAAACTCATTTACAAACGACACATAACTAATACATGCTACAACTTCGTCCTCATCAAATCAAACTGACTTGAATGTAGACGACTCACAAAAATACATACACCTTTGTATTTGCTTTTAAAACCTATCAGTTTTCATCTGATTTTCCTACAGTAACAACATTAAATAGTTTCCATCTACACTGATCCTCAAGGTTACTTATTCAATATTATATAAACATCCGTTTGGATTAAAAGCCCATTGATACCTCGACTTGCCTCCAATTATCAGGACACTGGCGGTAAGCTTTTCTACTATTTTAATTATCCTATGTCATTGTTATATTTGTATTTAACTACCGAACCTCTATGTTTCAGAACAATGCGTGATCATTCCTTCAACATGGAGTAAACGAGGGATTACCCTTGAAAATTCCCTTGCTGGAAGAAAGAGGAACGTGGACAACTGTCGGAAGGATCATAAAATATTCTCCAAGACTTTCCCTCCATCACCTAACACAAACATCCTACATTCATCAGAAATAATGTATTAACATGAAAGTCTTTTATTTGATATTTTTATGATATTGTACTAATATGTTTTACCCAAGAGCAAAAAAAAAATACATTACAATGTTTATTAATGTTTTTTACGCATGTGCTTTGAGCCTTATATATTTTATTTTTATGTTTGTATAATTTTATGAGTTATAAATAACATGTTATAATCTTTTATATAATTCGTGTCCAGTTTTAATGTTAAATAAACGCTTAATAGAATTTTAATACTGTCAAGGAGTTTAATTATATCTACAAGGGAACTATACTAAAACTAAAAGGGAACGTAAATATAACGTTGAGGGAACGTAAATAGAACGTTAGAAGAACGTAAATAGAACGTTGGGGGAACGTAAATAGAACGTTGAGGGAACGTAAATAGAACGTTAGGGAACGTAAATAGAACGTTAAGGAACGTAAATAGAACGTAAATATAACCAACAGGGAACGTTCGGAGAACGTTAAGAAAACCATCCATGCTAACGTAAAAATAACCTTCAGAGAACGAAACTAACGTTCAGGGAACGTTCTGCGAACCAAAACTAACGTTCGGAGAACGTTCTCCGAACGTTATTTGGTTGCTTGGGTTCCATCCCTCGTCGTTATAGGACTCCCCTTCCCTCGTCTTCGACCAAAGACGTCCTTCCTTCGTTTCGTTAGAGGGCCCCCGTCCCCTCCTCTTCGTGAATGGAGTCCTGCCCCTCGTCTTCATGAATGGAGCCATATCCTCATCCTTGTGATTGGAGTTCCGTCTTCCGTAACCTCCTCCATACTGAAGACTTTTTCACTTTTTGGAATTTGCTATTGGACGCCTCAGTACTGTATTTCTATGAAATAAGTCTCATGATGTCCTGATGGCAGTCCAAAAAGATATGGAAGACCATAAAATCTTATGAGCCTTTAACATCAACAACACCTCTCCTTCCTATTATATCTGTTCAAAATTTCATAAATATTGTTCCAAATTCAGGCATAAATATATTTTGGCATTTATTTTTGATATCAGTGCATATAAATTACCATAAACATCATTTATCGAACATAATAGATATTTAAACACTAGGCATTTATTTTCTTATTGATTTAAATAATATTGTTTTCAGAATAGTTCAAAAATTTATGTCTGTTTTATAATAATAAATTGATAAGATAATATCTTAACTATGAGGGAGACCTAAAAGCCATTCTCATATCAGCAGCAGCTCGTTACATGACGCTCTACATAAGGATTCCGTGGGTTTCAAGCTGGCGATTTGCGGGTGACATTGTTCGGTACTTCTCCTCTCTGCTCCGAGAGGACCTCTCCCTATCTGAAGTTTTTACTACGGTTCTACAAAAAATTTGAATCTTAAATTGATGAAAACCATTATTTCCTAAACATTTTAATGATATTTTATATCAGTAGATTTTGATTATATTTATACTTGATTTTTTAATGCCATATTTTTTTTATTGACTTTATTTACTGTATAACTTTTAAACTATAATTTTATTTGTATATTTATAACATGCATTCACTTTAAATTCAATAAAGTGGAATAGTGTAAAGCACTAGTGAAAAGTAGTTAAAATGATTTATTTCAAAGTGACGCCTATAACTTCTTGGATTTGTTAAGAAATTTTGTAAAGAGACCATATATCCATAGTAAAAACTCTTTCAAGTCATGTTAAAGTAAAATTTTATTAGCTTAATCATTTTAACGACATATCTTAGAAAATAAATAAAAATTAATTAGCACTTTTAATACTAATTTTTGATAAGTTTGGTGACCAGTTACAATTCTTGCGAGATTTGAAATGAGAAACATAAGATTTATTAAATAATGGTAAACTAAAGTATTAATATTATTTTATCTGATACATTCAAATTTTAAACTGGTCAATAGGGTTGTTCTTATTTTCAAATGTTTGAACTGTTAGCGACTTTGAGCATTTTCTGTTTCTTGGTGATAAAAGAAGACGACATACAAAGTTTGGACAAAATCGGTCAACATTACGAGGTCGCGCAACGAGGTCAAAGTTTTAAAAATTTAGTAAAAATATAGTTTTCCGCAAATTTCTTCAAAATGGTGGACGTTACAGACTTCAATAATAATTATTAATTTAAAGGAAATCTAATTTACTACCAGAGGTAAGTTTGATGTTTTTTAATAAAACAAAGTTTTCAGTAAAAAACAAAGCAAGAAAGGGAGTGAGTATTGTTAGCTAATTTCATAGCTTTTTTGTATCAATTAACTTCACTCGCCTGTAGAAGATGACTTGTTCGCTTCAGAGTAAAATAGTACTTTTAAGTTTAGTAAAACTTTAGATGATAAATCCTAAAAATGACCTTGGTTGCATTCTATCAATTCAGAATTCAGTACAATCTGAGTTTACATCATATGATTCAGAGCCTGTATTGACCTATAAGAAATCGATTATGAAAAAAATAAATAATAATTTGTTTCTTAGATTGCGTCATGGTATCCTCTCAAAATTTTACTTTATCCTGACGCATACATAATCCATTATATGCGTCGTTTTGTACGCGAGATAGGCTTTTTTAATGTGCATATAACTTTCTACTTATTAAATTGACATGACTTAGTATACCAAAATATTAAAGCTGGTTAACCAAGCTTTCATTTGATATATTTTGTGTTCTAAAAATCGCTATACTTTAAGAGATATAAGCAAATACGTACTCTCCTCAAAAATTGATCTTTTGATATGAGAATATACGATTACCATCTGGTAACGCAGTTAGTGTAACTGGATAGAAGAAAAATAGAAGGGAGAGAGTAAGGCAAAATACTCCCTCCCTTCTCTTTCTCTTTCTATCCAGGTAACACTAACAGAGTTACCAGATGGTAATCGTATATTCTCATATCAAAAGATCAATTTTTGGGGGAGAGTACGTATTTGCTATATCTCTAAAGTATAGTTTCGTCTCGTTTCTTGGTGTCCAAGGCATTTATCACGGAGTCCCGGGAAGATAGAAGGAGGGATGAAGGAAGGAAGGGATCGAGGGATCTCCAACAAGTTTGAAGTCTAGGCCAGAATGCTTTCAAGACACCCAAAAAAAAAAGATTCCAACTATGATCAGTGGAGGCTCTATTATTTGACGATTGTTGATGGTGACGTCACTCTTGACTCTCTCTCCCCCCCCCTCATGTTATCATGTATATATAAGGCGTGCGTTTTAAACCGTGTAAAATTTTTCCTGTGAAAATAGCTCTATGGCTGTCCATGGGCACACTTGTATCATCAGTCCAAAGATGGCTATTGAGGTTGAATTTGCTATGAATTGCATTATTTTTATGATTTTGCTACTATTTTGAGCAGAAGTAGGATTTTATGTTGAATAACAATATTTTTGCATTTCTAATTCTATTCGTAATGTGGGCAGCCCTTCGTCAATCACGAAACCTTTTTGTTTTATATCTCTTGGATCAATCATCAAACACGGTTTCTCGTAATAATTTACCCAGAATAAAAGCAACAAATGATCGTTCCGGAGTCCAATCAGTTTAAAGAGTAGAATGAAACTATTGGCAGTAGTCTCATTCTACTCTTGAATTGCGCGATGTACGATAGGATTGCCTTTAGATATAAGTTTTCTCCGATGGCAGTACGTGGGATGCTTCCAATGTGTTTTGGGACTCCGGAACGACCATTTGATGCTTATATTGTTAGTAAAGTATTACAAGAAGCTTATTTTGTTAATTGATCCCAGAGATATTAAAAAAAGGTTTGTGATTGATGAAGGGCTGCCCACATTACGAATAGAATTAGAAATGCAATAAAATTGTTATTCAACATAAAATCCTATTTCTGCTCAAAATAGTTACAAAATCATAAAAAATAATGCAATCATAGCAAATTCAACTCAATAGCCATCTTTTTACATTAAAAAATATCCCCTTTGATTTATAAAAATAACACTAAATTTGCTATTAAATCCAAACACTATAATTTATGATATTAAATCTGTTTGTTATGGGTTTTGTCAGCTGTATGCTATGATCATCAGTCTTTCGTCTAGACCAGGGATGCCAGGGTGAAATTGGTCAGGGGGCCGGACTGTTTTCAAGTGGGACCTCGGGGGGCCAAATTACCGGTACATTTTTGGCCTTGCAACACTAAACACTAAACAAAAGTAGATTTAAATTTGTTGATATTATATCATATTATTTATTTATAAAAACACTTCTCAACCACTAACGTAACGGGCCAAATGAGATGTCCATTCGGGCCGGTTCCGGCCCGCGGGGCCGCCACCATGGCACCACTGGTCTAGACCAAGGAGAATATTTGGTCTAGACTAGTGATGGGTCACGAGTAAAACTCGTTTTTTAATACTCGAGTTTTATTTATTAAGTAAAATAAGTCTTCAAATACTCGACTCGTGCATGAAATCGACGAGTTTTCACTTGTTACTCGGGGAAAACTCGCTACTCGGAGAAAAACTCGTTACTCGGAGAAAAACTCGTTACTCGGAGAAAAACTCGTTAATCACGTGGAAATTTCTTACGCAACGAAAAACTCGTCCCTTCAAATAATACGTCTGGACTAGGGATGCAAGTTATCAATTAATAGATTAATCGTTAGTTGTTTCATTTAGTCGACTTTTAATCGTTAACAGCGCCAGGATTAAGGAACCAGTTTATTTTGTGGATTTGGGGTGGTTAAGTGCGACTTGATTTTTATGGAAAAAATCTTCATTTTAAAGTTTCATTAACTTCAAATAGATGGCGCAATCTTTCGATTAATTGTAACTAATAAACTTTAATAGTTTCATTAACTTTAAATAGAGGACGCAATCTGTCGATTAATTGCAACTAATAAACTTTAATCGTTTAAAAATTAGTCGATTATTAATCGTTAGTCGATTAACTTTTTGCATCCCTAGTCTGGACCAATCAAGAACCTCAAAAGTAGTTGACTTTTAATAAAAATTTGTAATGAGACGGTCTTATTAAGGTTATTTATGGACTGGGTATTGTTTTTAAATACATTTTACCGTTCTTTACAAATCATACTAGCTTCATAAAAATAACTATACACAATATATCATCTATCAGTCCAAAACAATTTTTATAGTACTTACTCTTCTTGTCTTCATCAAACTATGTACCATGTGACAACGGAAATCAGCTCAGAGAAAAAAGTAACATCTCCAAAATAATTCCCCTTCCCAAAACTTTATTAAGCAAGTACAAGTAATTTTCTGAGGTTAGTCGATTTCCTGCCCACTCTGTAGTTGGGATACTTATCCAAGACTTGTATTTGGAAACAGACAAGCAATTTTCTGAAATAGAAACTTCAGAAGAATTGTGTGAGGCCACACTTCTTGATCCACGTTTTAAGGATTACTCAAAAAGCTTTACTGAAACCAGCAGAACATTTCAAAATGAAAATTATTGAGGAGTGCCAAAAGATTATGAATAATCCTTTAAATCATCCTTTCCCGAATTATGATATGCGTACCCCTAGGGTACGCAACGTGATTATAAGGGGTTAGTTAGTTAATTATTTATTGCTTTTTTATAATAGTACATACAAACATTACATATACACATTTATATAAGCAAACACATATAAACTGATTGTAAAAGTTTGGGAAGCACTGCTTTAAATTAAAACGACCAATCAATGACTAAAAAATAATTCTCTCAAACAGCCTCAATCTAGTGCTTGGGGAGATTTTTTATTCTAAATAAAGACAATTTGTTCAAAAAGTTCAAAGAGAATGGTGCAAGTATTTAAACGAACCAAAAGTTGGAGTAAATCACTCTTTCATGCGTGTTGTTAAATATTTGATTGTACAAGAACATCATATATTTTCTACGATGTGGAAAATTCTAACTAATGGTCGTAATAGATAGCTCACAGATGTTCATGCTGAACAATTGTTCAAATTAAACGCCAATTTACGTTAGTCATTCTAGATTTGCTAAAAAAAATAAAAAACAAATTTGTATTTCAAAAAAGTTGTATGTTTGTATAAACTATAAGTTGTATTCTTTCTATTTATATATCTGTTATATATCGCATTCAAAAATATATCGTTATTTTACCTTATTATACCTTTGTCTTATTATTCTCGTTTATTTTGTAACATCTTGTAATGTCAAGGATCAAAATATTGCTGGTTGACACGTTCAGTCTATTGTAAATCAAAAAAATTATCTTTGAGATTTTTATTTTAAAGACTAAATGTTGATTTATACTTTGATTTCAAGCAATTTATTATAAATATTAATTCTAACAAAAAAAACAACAACTATAAATCGGTTAAATATTACTAACAAAAATTTATAAAATATTCTAAGAATGTACTCCGGAATAAATTTAGAATTTTACTAAATGAAGCCCTTAAGGCTCATTTTTGACTTTTATAAAATTAAGAACAAAAAATTCCTGGGAGTATCAAGTTTTTCACGAGTAACTTCATTTTTGATTTATATTAAAATGAAATGAGCTATTTAAAGTAACGAGTTTTTTACGAGTAATTCTTATCCGAGTTACGAGTAAAAACTCGTAAATACTCGAGTATTTTTTCTTACTACTCGCCCAAGCTCGAGTAGTAAATTTAAGCTCGTGACCCATCACTAGACTCTCCTACCAAAGAGCATATATAGAGGTCTAGCTTCAGGCAAACGCTATTGGTTAATTAGTTAAACGACGACCACTCCTATTTACAGAAAGATAAATAAATAAAAACAACTAAGAATTAGTTCATGATCCCTGGAGGTTGGGAGATGTAAATGCTAATTTTATTCCGTATTAATTAATATAATCTTATTTAAAAAAATTCGTATTTAAAAAAAAAAAAAAATTCCTTGAATAAATTGAATATCAGTAATACTAAGCGTGGAATGAATCTTTTTGTTTAATATATATATATCTATATGATGAAATGATAAATAATAGTAAGTATCAAGAAATAAACAAAGGCTCTATTGTAATAGTAATCCTCGACCGCATGACGGCGCCACCACAAGGAGAATATAAATAAGGTGAGTCAAAGAGGAGATCTTTGACTTATGCTCTTTTTCAAAAGGGAGATATTTGTGACGTCACGAATGCTAAAATAAAAAAAACATTATTTATTAGTGCTATGATTTAGAAATTATTTCTCAACTTTATCTCTCAAGCGAAAATATTCGTTACAATATTGTTCTGTGCTAGTGTATCAACCCATGTTGTATGAAAAAATTGGTTATGTAACATATATGATTTATCATTAGTATTCATTATTTAAGTTAATTTAAATAATTTCAAACAATAAAAAATATTCTTGCAATCAAAATTTAATTTATTTGAAGGAATTTATAAATCACAATAATATAATTATACATATGTAAATACAAAAAAGGGGGAACATAAAAATATTAATATAATTACACTCATTAGTAACCTGGCTATGTGTTTAAGTTTTCACTAGCATTTTTCAGTTTAAGTAGCTTATTCAAAAAATTGACTCGAATCCGTGTTCTTTTTTTTTTACAAAAGCAATAATAATTTCTTATGGCCAATTTGGATAAAAATTGATAAGTGGCTTAAAAAGTCTTTGAAAAACATGGGGCTTTATCGATTGTGTCTTGATGGCTATTATGAAAAATTGGAAATTATTTTCTAAGAGGTGGCAGAACTTCCAAAACGGGTGAAGGGGCGGTAACAACTCAATCCAAGGACTTTGAGTTTCTTCAAATCCTTCAATGTTACTCGTCTGTTTTCCTCAAAGTTGGGTAGAGGTCTTTAAACTTCCTGGCTAATTATCCAGTGATATAGGAGAGACCCCGTTGGAACAGTCATTGGAATTTTTCCTGTGTTTGCCGACTAGGCAGAGGAGGAGTTTCCGTAACGTAAGTACTACAAGGCCCGGGTACATATACTCAGTAGGTTGAGGGCGGTAGTTACATACATCTTCTTTTGAGTGGCCACGATTGAATTTTGTCAAAGGATTCATGAACCTTCTTGAATCGCTATGTAATTATTTCCAATGGGGTTCTAATTCAAGTTTCCTTAAAGTTTATGAGCTAAATTTGAGGCACTTAGCTTTGTTTTAAAGTTTTCACTAGCATTTTTTAAGTTGAAGTAGCTTATTACTAAAATTGACTCGAATCTGTGTTCTTTTTTTTACAAGAGCAATAATACGTATAATAATATTTCTTTAACGAATTTGGATATAAATGATAAGTGGTTTTAAAAAGTCTTTGAAAAAAATGGGGTATTTATGGCTATTATGAAAAAATTGGAAATGATTTTCTAAAAGGTGGCAGAAATTCAAAAATCGGGCGGTAATAATTCAATCCAAGGACTTTGAGTTTCTTCAAATCCTTCAACATTACTCGTCTGTTTCTCCAAATTTGGTTGGAGGTCTTTAAACTCCTGGTAAAGTATCCAGCGATATAGGAGAGACCCTCGTTGAAACAGTCATTGTAATTGTTCCTGTGTCTGCCGACTAGGCAGAGGAAGGAGTTTCCGTGAGCGCAAGTACTCAAAGGCCCGGGTACATATGCTCCGTAGGATGAGGGCGGTAGCTACATCTTCTTTTGAGTAGCCACTTTGTCGAAGGATTAATTAGGCTTTTTGTTGAATCGCTGTGTAATCCTTTTCGAATGAGGTTCTAATTAAAGTTTCTTAAAGTTTTATGAGCTAAGTTTGAGGCACTTTACTTTGTAGCAGCTTCATTTTCGTGAGTGAGAGGTTCCTCATTCCTCCTCACTAGTCAATCATATATCTTTTTTCATTCACAGGTTTTTTGACGGACCTGTCTGAAGGAGTGGGACACACTTGAGGAGGGTGATCCAGGGATGAAGAGTGAAGGAACAGCTTGCGCCTTGAGCATCTTCCTAGCAGAGATCCCAAGAAGCTCAGCCTGAATATTCCTTTGGAAGTCATCGCATTCTTTAGGCCCATCCTGTCGGATCTTCTGCATCGGGCAATACACAGACGTTGTCGGAAGTGTAAAATATTGTGCACCTCGAGGATTAGAGCAAGAGGAGATGACACAAACAGGATTACTTCCTCGAGAATATGACATTTTCGCTTTCTCACACAAACTGAACTATAAATCAAGCGTAGCAGCTGTGATGCCACAACAAAATAGTCAGCTGTCGCCCTGCAACTGCCTACGTCGATTCCCATTGCCCACCTAATTTATATTCTCCTTGGTCCAGACTCTCCTACTCTAAGGCACTGTACATGGTGAGATAATGTTTAGTGTTGATAGATACAGACATCCCAAGTCTCCCGGAAAGTTCCGGGAGTCTCTCGCATATTGATAGCGACTCCCTGATGCCCGCAAATTACTTAAGATCTCCCGGAATCAAGAGCGAGCGAGCAAACTGCGCGAGCATCTATGTACACGAGTCGCGTGCACGACAGAGAAAGAGGGACTAGAGACAGACTGTGCGTTTGTGGCTGTGTGCGTGTGTGCCTCATGAAACATCCTGATTGTCCTGTTTTGGTAAGTCAACCAATCAATTTTCATTGTGGGCGGGCTTTTTATCTCTTCTCCCAAACCGAATGAATCAGTTCAGTGTATCGAGGAACAGGCGCACCAACAGAGCCAAAAAAAACGAAAATATAAGACACATTTACCACAGACTATACAAAGGTGTACCCAAGGTAAGTAAAAGTAAGGTAGAGCCATTTTAACCAATGAAAGTAAAAAAAAATACACCGCCACGCAACCTACCTCATGATCATGACGTCACGTATGGCAAAAGAGGGTATATTGTATAAGTAAAATATGTTAAATATAATCGAACTTAGCCTTTAATTAGATCATAGAAGAATTAATTATCACAATTTATTAGAAATGGAAAAAAAAAAATAATAAATTTTGTTAGTAATTATAAAATTTTGATGATTTAAAGTTGCTGATATTATCCAAAATATTTTCATGAAAAAGCAAACTCTTCAATCATTATATGTTAAAGCACATAAAAAACAATGAAATAAATTATAACAAAATATATTTATAATCATATATTATTACAAAGCCATATTTAGAAAAAAGTATATAATTTATGAATTAATACAAAACAAAATATGGTTATTATATATTATATAAATATTATTAGAAATACATATAAGAAAAAATATATAATTTACAAATTATTACAAAAACAAAATACTGTTTGTAATCATATGTTACATAAATGTTATTAGAAATACATATTTAGGAAAAAGTAAATAATTTATTGGAGCATTTAATTAATCCACTGTTTCATTTTTCGTTTCTCTCTTAAACTTTTTTATGTCTAGCTTTTTGCTCTTGAAGGCGGGTTTTTTCAAATTTTATTGGAGAAATACACGAATTTGAGCAAATTTATTAAGAGCTTCCAATGGAACTGACGGCACCTTAGACATTGATTTAGAAACTCTTTTGTCATGACAATATCTTCTGATGAACTTGGAAGTAATACTTGTGGACTTGGAGGGTGCTTTGAAGGAGGAGGTAACGATGAATTAGAAGATTCATATTATCTAAGCATTCTTGAGTAATCTGACGATAATTTCGTTTTAATATTCTATCATTCCTTTTGGAAGATGGTTCCATGGACGTATATTCCGACAAGTTTGTTTCATTTTTTTCATTTAAATTAAGTGTCAGAACTACTCCTTTCTGATTTTCTTTCTAATAGGAAGGTTAAGAGCTCATGCATTAGATCTCTCAAGGAGAATATAAATAAGGTGAGTCAAAGAGGAAATCTTTGACTTATGCTCTTGATCAAAAGGAAGAATTTTGTGACGTCACGAATGCTACAATGAAAAAACATTAGTTTTTAGTGCTATGAGTTAGTAATTATTTCTCAACTTATCTCTCAATTGAAAATATTTCATTACAATATGTCTGTGCTAGTGTACAGAACCCATGTTGCATGAAAAATTGTTAAGTAAATGATTTATCATTAGTATTCATTATTTTAAGTAATTAGCAAATAATAATTTCAAACAATAAAAATAATTTTTGAACTCCAGATTTTCATTTATTTCAAGAAATTTATAAATCACAATAATAGAATTCTACATATGTACATATAAAAAAGGGGAACATAAGAATATGAATAGAATTACGCTAATTAGTAACCTGGCCTATGTGTTTAAGTTTTCACTAGCATTTTTCATTTGAAGTAGCTAATTAAGAAAATTGACTCAATCCGTGTTCTTCTTATTATGATTACAAAAGCAATAATAATTTCTTTTGACCTATTTGGATATAAATTGATAAGTGACTTAAAAATTCTTAGAAAAACATGGGGTCTTTATCGATGGCTATTATAAAAAATAGAAATGATTTTCTAAGAGGTGGCAGAACTTCAAAAATCGGGAGAAGGGGCAGTAATAACTCAATCCAAGGACTTTGTGTTTCTTCAAATCCTTCAATGTTACTCGTCTGTTTCCCCAAATGTGGGTGGAGGTCTTTAAACTTCATGAGTATCCGGCAGAGCTGCGACTACGAATGTAAATCGGTATTCGATACTACGACGGTAGATTTCAAGTATCGAACCGATTTTACGATATTCGGTAGAAAATATCGAATATCGTACCGATTGTCAATCGGTACGAAATTCGATATTTTTATTAGGTTTTGTTTTTTAAGTAAAAGTGGAAGCGCTCGCTTGTGTGAAGAACTTGAACTTTGAAAATAAAATAAACAACTATAACTTGTAGAATACTGTATTATAGATAGACATTGAAAAGCGAGGATATTTTGGGCGTGTGAAAGGGGGGGGAATGTTTGAATGGTGCAATTGAGTTCAGGTTCAAAATATCCCTCTCTTTTCCATGTCAAGTTATAGAGCAGATACATAAATAGACATTCAATATAAGCTTAGTTAGAGTACCTGAGAGTGCATTGAATATCGGACAATAAGAGACAGTAAATAAAAAAACCTATAGCCTTGCATTCCTACAAAATCCAAGTACATGTAAATTTATATAAATTAGTATGTATTAAGTTTCAAATAATCTCTAATAATTATAATAAATGATGTATTTAATTGTCCTTTGTTATAAATGTCCCGATATTAAGTGCATATGAAGAAGTAAGAGCAGATACATAAATAAATTTCTCTCTCTTTCTAATCTACCGACCGAATATCGATCGATTACTGTCGATATAAATAAAATCTACCGAATACAGATATCGATCGATATCGGTATATACCGAATATCGAACCGACGGTAGATGTATCTACCGAATCCCAGCTCTGGTATCCGGCAATGTAGGAGAGACTCTCGTGGAAGTCATTGGAATTTTCCTGTGTGTAATCGAGTATATTCTGCCATTGGGCATATTAGTACATTTGTAACTAGTCTAAAATATATAAATAAATAAACAAACAATAAAATTTTAAATTATATAAAAAATATAAAATAAATAAAAACAAAATGCCATGCAGAATGGATTATATGGGGACGCTGTGTCCAATGGCCCTAGCTGTGGTCCTGTGTTTGCCGACTAGGCAGAGGAAGGAGTTTACGTAGCGCAAGTACTCAAAGGCCTGGGAACATATGCTCTGTAGAATGAGGGCGGTAGTTACATCTTCTTTTGAGTAGCCGCGATAGAACATTGTCAAAGTATTAATTAACCTTCTTGTTTGAATTCGCTGTGTAGTTCTTTTCAATGAGGTTCTGATTTAAGTTTCCTTAAAGTTTGATGAGCTAAGTTTGAGGCACTTAGCTTTGTAGCAGGACAGCTTCATTTTCGTGACTGAGAGTTCCTTATTCCTTCTCACTAGTCAACTCACAATTTTTTTCGTTCAAGGGCTTCTTAACGAACCTGTCTGAAGGACTTGGACACACTGAGGAGGGTGATCCAGGGATGAAGAGTGAAGGAACAACTTGAGACTAAAGCTTTTCCTATTCTTCCAGCCGGAATATTCCTTTGGAAGTCATCTGGAGTAAAATGATGATCGCAGATCTTCGCATTCTTAGGCCAATCCTGTCGGATCTCTGCATCGTGCAATCCACAGATATTGGGATCCTCGTCGGAAGTGCAAAATATATGCATCTCGAGGATTAGAGCAAGAGGGGATGGCACAAACACAGTACTTCCTCGAGAATATCAATTTTCGCTGTACAATACAACTGAAATGGAATTCAAGCGTAGCACTTGTGATATCACAACCAAATCGTCAGCTGTCGCCTTGCAATTGCCTACGTCGATTTCCCATTGCCTCACCTTATTTATATTCTCCTTGGATCTCTCTCATAGTCTTCTTCAGTGAAGTGCAGACTACACATAAAGGATGATGCAGGCTGAAATGTCGAATCTCCTCTTTTGCATGCGATGGTCCAAGTTTTTCTCGTTTGATGTTTGGTTGGAAACGAGTGTACAATACATTGTGAGCATTGGGATCCAATGAAGGACCAAACAGTAACGCACACAGTCTTTTTTCTTTTTTATATTAATTGAAGCCATTTTTGTAAGAGTATGATGCACTATATAAGTTTGAGTAGTGATGGGATATATGTAAAAGTTATTTGTTTATGTTTTCTCCAGGACGTGACGTCAAACGAAAAACATTTCGGAACCTAGTTTATACTTATATGAAATGGAGGGGGTTGGGTGTACCAATGTCTATAACAAGTTAATAACAATGACAGTCTTGCACGCTGTACTGGCTGTAATAGTGATTTCAGCATTGCCCAGGCGGGTTAAATGTACTGTAAAAGACATGTTGAGGTTGAGGTTTCATTTCACGTGCACATTTATCATTATTCACAAAACAACAAACTCCTTAGACCCGTTTTAAAGTTGCAATGGAATAGCATAAAAGTAGTTAGCACAACTATAAATATATAAATATTGTCTTCATATTGGTGATATATAGAATTGAAGTAAAGTCAAGTTCTGTGTTGAAAAATGATTGTCTTTGGCCCTTTTTTTTTAACGCGGGGGGGGGGGGGGGGGGGGGGGGGGTCACGGGATACCTCCTGAAATGACTTTTTGCAGGTGGGAGCCTGTAGATATGATCTCCCTCATATCGAGATGTTAAAAAACAAGTACAGAGCCTCGCAAGTGGACAGTCATCAATCCTTTCAGCCACGTAAGAAGTGTCGACTACGAACCAGTCCATCTTCTCCATCCGCCCCTAACCCTCTCCATCCATGATCCTAGGTTCCAAGACCAATCATTTAATTTATATCACCGAGATTTTATGATCTTCATGTCCTTGGACTGTAGAATCATCAGGACATCATGATACTTATTTCATAGAAATACAGGACTGAGGCGTCAATAGCAAACTCCAAAAAAAGAGGGAAAAAAGTCTTCAATATGGAGGAGGTATGGAAGACGGAACTCCAATCACGAAGATGAGGGGTAGGTTCCATTCAGAAGACGAGGGGGGCAGGGCTCCATTCACGAAGAGGAGGGACGGGGGGCCCTCTAACGAAGGAAGGACCTCCTTGGTCGAAGACGAGGGACGGGAAGCCGATAACGAAGACGAAGGAAGCTCTCTAACGAAGTCCGACGAGGGGGGTAGGACTCATTCACGAAGAGGAGGGACGGGGAGCTCTCTAACGAAGGACAAGGAATGGGAAGCTTTTTAACGAAGTCCGACGAGGGGGTAGGACTCCATTCACGAAGAGGAGGGACGGGGAGCTATTAACGAAACGAGGGATGGAAGCTCTCTAACGAAGTCCGACGAGGGGTAGGGCTCCATTCACGAAGAGGAGGGCGACGGGGAGCTCTCTAACGAAGATGAGGGAAGGAACTCCTTGACTGCGAAGACCGATGAGGGCTAGGACTCCACTCACGAAGTCGAGATGAGGGGAATGTGTCTCTTAAGGGAGGCGAGGGCGGGAGGAGACTCGTTTCTTTTTTTTAAAAATATTATTTCACAGTTCAATTTTTACAGAATGTACATAAATACATAAAACCAAAGCTAATACGTAAAAATGAAAAACACAAATAAACATTATAGTTTAAAATTTTAGCATTGGAGATGAACTAAAACATATTGTACAAACGATAAGAACAAGACTCGTTTCTTGGTGTCCAAGGCATTTATCCCGGAGTCCCGGGAAGATAGAAGGAGGGATGGAGGAAGGAAGGATCGAGGGATCTCCAACAAGTTTGAAGTCTAGGCCAGAATGCTTTCATGACACCCCAAAAAAGATTCCCAACTATGATCAGTGGAGGCTCTATTATTTGACGATTGTTGATGGTGACGTCACTCTTGACTCTCTCTCTCCCCCTCATGTTTATGAATGTGTATATAAGGCGTCCGTTTTAAGCCGTGTAAAAGTTTTTTCTGTGAAAATAGCTCTATCGCTGTCCATGAGCACAGTTGTATCATCAGTCCTAATAATATTTCAAAAGAACAACGAAGATAAATATTATTTGTGATTCCTGATTTTTTTTTCACGAGTTAGAAATAGTATATATAAATAATTCCATATTGCACTATAATTTGAAACGGTATATGAATATTCAGAGATTAATATTTGAATTCTAACTCTAATTTATTGATGTAAATAGAAATACATATAGACAATATATGTATATACAAATACGTAATTTTTTATTTAAAAATAAATAAATATATATAAACAAAATAATACTAAATAATTTAAAATTTGGTAATTTTATCAATAAGAAAAATAATGGATCACAAGCCTTCGAACTAAAAATCAGAGTCATTAAAAGTGGACGAGTTTAAGAGTCCGGATCCGAGTCCGTAGCCGTTAGTACGAATCACATGGCATATAGGTCTTATTCATCATAGGAAGCGCCTTCTTTGATGATCACAGAGACCTGGGTTCATGTCCTTAAAGAAATGAGTTGATGAGTAATGCTTGTTTTTTCACGACTTCAACATCCTTATTTGTAACCGGAGCACTATAGTTTTTCTTCAATTTCGAAATGTTTTATTTGAACTCAAAACTTATCGATAGGCACGGACAACATATATACGGACGGAAAGGCTGCGAGAGCTGCTTGCATACTAGGTCCCATTAAAACAGAAGGGAAAATAAACGTGCTAAATAAATAATTTGTTAGGCGCATATCAAAACAGTATATTTTCAGTCAGTTTGTCCCCAGAACGAAGCAAAATTAAGTAACTTAAATAAAGAATATAGGAAATAAAAGTAAATTTAGCACTTAAGACTGCAGCTTAGTAAATGTCCTCCATCTCCGAAGGCAGTGGGATCCAAAAGGAATAAAAGTCCTTTTCCTGGATGTGTCCCAAGCAACAAATAACGTTCGGAGAACGTCGGAGAACGTTAGTTTTTGGTTCGCAGAACGTTCCTGAACGTTAATTTCGTTCTCTGAAGGTTATTTTACGTTAGCATGGATGTTTTCTAACGTTCTCCGAACGTTCCCTGTGGTTATATTACGTTCTCCTAACGTTCTATTTACGTTCCCCTAACGTTCTATTTACGTTCCTCAACGTTCTATTTACGTTCTTCTAACGTTCTATTTACGTTCCCTCAACGTATATTTACGTTCCCTTTTAGTTTAAGTATAGTTCCCTTGTAGATATAATTAAACTCCTTGACAGTATTAAAATTCTATTAAGCGTTTAGTTAACATTTAAAACTGGACACGAATTATATAAAATATTATAACATGTATTTATAACTCATAAAATTATACAAACATAAAATAAAATATATAAGGCTCAAAGCACATGCGTAAAAAAATTAATAAACATTGTAATGTTTATTTTTTTTTGCTCTTGGGTAAAACATATTAGTACAATATCATAAAAATATCAAATAAAAGACTTTCATGTTATTACATTATTTCAGATGAATGTAGGATGTTGTGTTAGGTGATGGAGGGAAAGTCTTGGAGAATATTTTATGATCCTTCCGACAGTTGTCCACGTTCCTCTTTCTTCCAGCAAGGGAATTTTCAAGGGTAATCCCTCGTTACTCCATGTTGAAGGAATGATCACGCATTGTCTGAAACATAGAGGTTCGGTAGTTAAATACAAATATAACACTGACATAGGATAATTAAAGAGTAGCAAAGCTTACCGCCGGTGTCCTGATAACACTGGTCAACAGCCAAAAAATCGTCAGGGGTTTTCTCAGCTGACTTAGACTAATTTTGGTGTTCTGAGTCCGAATATCACATTGATTTTGCTCCATCAGGTCAACTTTTTGAGATACAGCCATAGGCCTACCTGACGAGCAATACATATTCTAATATCAGCGGTTTTGTGTTCAACCATATTTTTCTTGAAAAATATATCGAATTACAATTCACAGACACGAATAATATTATAAATAATTATTTGTGTTTATCATAAGTTCGCCTCAATCCCTCTTGCGCACTCCACTACTCTCAAAGAGAAATATGAAGCAGTGAAGTACGTACTCGACAAAATCCAATATGAGCAGCACAAATGGATCATCTGCGTCGACTTAAAGATGGTGAACTTTCTACTTGGACAGCAGTCCGGGTTTACGAAGTACCCATGCTTTATATGTATGTGGGACAGTCGAGACAGAGTCCAGCACTATGTAAAGAAAGAGTGGCCGGCGCGAGATCAGTTAGTACCTGGGGCGAGAAACATCATACACGAACCTTTTGTTGACCAGGAGAAGATATTGATCCCACCGCTACACTTGAAGCTTGGGTTAATGAAACAGTTCACGCGCGCTCTCGACAAGGATGGGAGGTGCTTCAACTACCTGTGCCGAGCCTTTCCTCGACTGACCTGTGAGAAGGTGAAGGCCGGCATTTTCGATGGCCCACAGATACGGAAGCTTATAAAGGACACAGAGTTCCAAAATTCCATGAGCACGCTAGAGTGAGCCGCGTGGAAATCGTTTGTGCAGGTGGTGAACAACTTCCTGGGGAACACGAAGGCAGCAAACCACGCCAGACTCATTAGCACCATGATAGAGGCCTTCCAAAACTCGGGTGTTTGATGAGTATAAAGATGCACTTCCTGTTCTCACACATGGAGAAGTTTCCTGAAAATCTCGGGGCGATGAGCGACGAGCAGGGAGAAAGGTTCCATCAGGACATGCGCTAAATGGAGGAGAGGTACCAGGGGAGGTGGGATGCAGTCATGATGGCGGACTACTGCTGGTCACTGAAGCGAGACAACACAGCAGCTGCTCACACATGGGAATCGAAGAAACGCCGATTTATGCCGTGAATTCTGAACTTCTGTGTCATGTAACGCACATTAAATTTGGATACGTTGATTTTATTTCTTGAGGAAATGGGGAAAAAATCGTCAGGGGTTTCTCAGCTGATGATCCACAGAAATTTGGGTTTTTCTTTTAATTACAAAAATCGATTTTTAAAAATTTCTGTAGCAAAAAAACCTGACCTGATTTAGCAAAACCAAGGTCATTTTCGGACTCAGAGCATCAAAATTAGTCTAATTCAGCAGGAAAACCCCGGACGATTTTCAAAAAATATTTTTTTGTTGCCCTGTGTAATTGAAGGCAAGTCGAGATATCTATGGGCTTTTAATCCAAACGGATGTTTATATAATATTGAATAAGTAACCTTGAGGATCAGTGTTGTAGATGGAAACTATTTAATGTTGTTACTGTAGGAAAATCAGATGAAAACTGATAGGTTCTTAAAAGCAAATACAAAGGTGTATGTATTTTTGTGAGTCGTCTACATTCAAGTCAGTTTGATTTGATGAGGACGAAGTTGTAGCATGTATTAGTTATGTGTCGTTTGTAAATGAGTTTGTTCTAATAAGAGGCTGTTTGAAGTCAGGAATATGATCCAGCTAGAGTGGCTTTATTTTTGGTTGAACTAGCTCCTCTTCACTCACAAACATAATCTTCAACCACTAAATTTGTGGAAAAACCATAAAGTCTGGCTTGTTTAGAAACCCAAATTATCATCACTACGGAATATTTTTTTATACAACAGATTGAACAGGAATAAATAAATCGGGATCAACGACAAAGACAATTCATCCACAAACCTTTCATTATTCAAAGGAATTTTCAGATAAAATAGTCTCTTATGTTCAATTTTTATTTATTTTGCACATGATTTACTATAGGAAATAGAAAAAATAAAACACAAAAGAGATTTACTCGACTCAATCATTATTATTGAAGCAATGCAGTCCTTCACATTATAATATTGTTATATTTTATTGTAAATCAGGTAGAAAAAATTACCATTCCGTGGAAGTATGTGGGGGATCTGGTACGGTTTTATCCGTTTTACTCCGCTGGACATCTCTAATTCTACAACGGCAGTACAGGAAATTTGCCTAAAGACCAAAAAATAATTATATTCAATCTTTGTTATTTTTTTTTATTTGCGACATTCTTTTTTATGTCTGTATTTTGATAACGATTTTGTTTCCTTAATTTTTTATAATTAATTTTTCTAGATAGTGCTGCTAGATTTTAGATTTAATTTTAAACTATAATGTTTATTTATTATTCTTTCATATTAATATTTATATATCAATAAAGTCTTTTTAAAAAATTATAAGAAAGTTTAAAATATTATACATAACGCAAACTATTTTTTAATCAAAAATGGTGCACAGTAATTCCTTCGTGAGTAATTTTAGCGTGCACTCTTCCATTGCAAGTCTTTTCATTGCACGCGTTTCCTTCGTTCTCTTATTCTTCGCAGGGTAATATTAGCGTTCTTCTTTTCATTGTGGGTAATTTCTTCGCAGAGTAATTTCTTCGCAGAGTAATTACTTCGCAAGTAATTTCTTCGCAGAGTAATTTCTTCGCAAGTAATTTCTTCGCAAGTAATTTCTTCGCAAGTAATTTCTTCGCAGGGTAATTTCTTCGCAAGTTTCACTTTTGTGAAGGATTTAGTCACAACTGTGTTTCTATATGCATATATATGAATTGTTTTTTGTATGCCATCAATGCAATGCTTATTCGTTCTGGTTTTAACCTATTTTAGCCTATGCATTAGGCATATCAAGGGGTCCTATATGGATCCATTTTTTGCATATAAGCCGAGTATGAAATGATTGTTTACTTCCCAAGTATTATTTTTTCGTTTACCAGAATCATTTCGACGATTTTTGACAGGAGAGCTTTGTATAGAATTGTACAATACTTTGATCATAATGAAAACTAAATTTCAAAGTACATTGGAGTATATTGGATATTAGGATATACAATATAAATTAGTAGCTTTGTGCTACATAAATAAAGCGTGAAGAATAGACAATAACAATAATATAATAACATAATAATAAGCTCAGGACTTTGTTATGTTAATGCGGAGAAGGAGGCCTCCTTCCGACGAAGGATTCTCAATTACGGACTTCCCGGATCATCTTTGCTGGACGACATTTCCTACGGTCTTTCAGCTGGAGAACCTCCCCTGGCTACAATAGATCATTGATGCACTCCGGATCCCTACATTACTCCGGATTGCTACCGGTCTGGATCCCTAAGGCACTCTCGGGATCCATACAGTTCTTCGTATGTTAGGGCACTTATTCCACGACTGATCGCCACGAGAGTCCTATCAGAAGGAAGCAGGCCTTAAATACACACGATGTAGAGAGCTCACGGAAAAGGGCTGCACTTTGAATGTGAACGGAGTTCATTGGGCCTCAAACATAGTTTGCATCATTACACACTCTTATTTAAAGTTGTGTTGTTTTATCTCTATTTGTATACTCTCTTTGCATCCTTGTCTCGAAGAACTAAATACACTAAGTTAATTTGATCTCCACATTGCTTCTTATTTCTATTTGAGATCCATGGTCAATAATATCATTTGCCTCTTAACAAAAATTAAAGACAATACCAAAGGTAAAGACAAAAAGAAAGACTAATTGGCCTAAATATAATATTTTTTAAGAAATTTATCATCAATTATGAACATACGCGTAGGAGACATATAAATCATAAATATTAAATCATGAAAACAGCCGGATTTTGAATTTTAACCAAATAAATATAATGTAAAAAGTAGTGTGTAATTACAATAAATAAATATTAATCTAAACAGCTTTCTTCATTCGAATATTTTTTCACCGATTTAACAGTTCTTAAAATTCGGGCAAATTTAATGATGCCCCCCCCCCCCCAACCAAACATCGCCCCTACGCCTATGATTATGAATATATAACATAATAAAAAGTGTATTTTATTAACTATAATATTTTTTTTTTTAGAATCTTATAAAACTTGTCAAAAATGCCTCTGCAACGTGGTGTTCTTCGACATTGTTGTTAAAAGCATATGAACCTATTCCTATAATATATCAAATATAACATGGAACATCAAATTCATTTTAAAATAGCTTCTTCTGTGTGAAACCTTATTATTTTTTTACCAAGGTAAAACTTTATTCACTTGATATTATACCCTATAATATTAATAAAAATACATTAAAACTTCGTGTTATTAACAATATGATCTACCAGAGAAGTAAAATTTTAAGGTAAAGGAACTCGAGTAGATCTCATTTTATACATAAAATATTGAGTTTTAGTGGTAATAAAATTAATCTCTTCTTGGTACGGTCCAGTATAAAAGTAAATAAAATCCTTACTTCTTAATTGTATACTAAAAAAAAATCATCAAACAACAATTTTAGATATTCTAAAATTTCTACCACATATATGCACTCTAATAAAAAATGTTTTGATGTCTCCAGCGAATCCCCGCAAAAAAAGCATAATCTTTCCTCTGCTGTAGTCCCATATATACTACCAAATGTCAATGTGTTGGTAAGTACTCTGTATTTAAACCAATAGAGAGAGTGATTTAACATTTTTGATTTTAAACCATGAATTAATATATTTACTGGTGTTCTCAGCCCGTAATCTTCTTTCCTCCTCTCAATTTGACTTAAAAAATGACTTTTTGAATTTTTATCAACTAAAAAATGTCGGAGTTCCTTATTACTAATTAGTTTTATAAAATTGTAAAAACTATTTCTTGGACCGAACTCCCTTTTCTTAAAATTAACCCATTTTAAAACATTCATCCTCTCCAGTTTTTCATTTGCTATAAAATCATTTATTTCATTAAAAACATCCCCAAGGCAAACTATTTTTTTCCCAATAGAAGTATTTTTTAAAAAGGATAACCTCCCATTCCCAACAACTGGTTCCTGTCAGTTCATTTTTTGTAATAATAAAATCCTTGTCTCGAAGAACTAAATACACTAAGTTAATTTGATCTCCACATTGCTTCTTATTTCTATTTGAGATCCATGGTCAAGAATATCCTTTGCATCGGCTGTGAACGAGGCGTTGGAGAAAGGCGTCGACGAGTGGCTCCCCAATTTCCCATCTCTCTTTAGAGTATGTATTCACGTACACAGAGAGGCCTCATCTGCACCAACAACAGCGTGGAGGGATACCATAACGCCCTCCAAAGTTCCATAAATACTCATCCAAATATTTGGAAATTTATAAGAATATTAAAAAATGAGGAATCCATCTCTCAAAAAAAAATTGTGGACATGAGAAGTGGTGGGGATCATCCGTCCCAAAAAATATATATAAATGATAGATTATTACAGCAAATGAACGATTACGATAGATCCGACAGGATGAATTATTTAGCTAATATAGCAAGAAATTGGCATTCTTTTTAAGATATATTTATATATACATTTAAATACATCTATAATATGTACATAATACATTTTTTAAAATAAACATTATACTTTACATATGATCACATTTATTATATTGAGTACATGAATTATATATGGAATAATATTTAATCCGCATTATCCAGCACAATAAGGTGATATGAAGTTCAAGGGTCTGAAATTGGGAGCGGTTCATCAAAATTTAAGAAAAGGAATTTAGATTTTTTTGCTTAATTTTTTGGTTGACTTTTTATTTTTCATCATCAACAAACAGTGTAATTTATTTTGATTAATTTGAATTACAGATTTTTTTTAACTCATCAACATCAGAAAAAAATAAAAGAGATAAGAAAAAGTATGTTTAAAAATAATTATGGTCATTTTAGAACAAACTTTATGAGATGGTCGACGCTTATATCTTCATATATTTTGATTTTTGTAAACATTCGATGAAGTGATGAAGGTAGTAATGGAAGTCTTTTAAGTTTCATAAAAAATAAGCAAGTAATCATCCTCACATTTAACTTCCAAAAATAACGTAAGAAGAATCAAGTATTGGCTAATGAACCATCCTTCGGTGTTTGTATAAAAAACCTCGGGTATGGGTTTTAGTTGACCATTAATGATGATATTTCTTTAAGTTATAGTATTTAAGCCATTTTTTTGTCTTTATATTTATCGTCATTAACTTATTTAATAGGCCAAAGATGTTCTTTCTCATTGTCTTCCACATCAAGAACATGAATCGGAATGAAAAAAATAATATAAGTAAGTTATAATCATTTGTCTATCCTCTGTATTTGGGTGTATAAAGAAGTCTCGGGTATGGATTTTAGTTGACCATGGATCTCAAATAGAAAGAAGAAGCAATGAAGAGATCAAATTAATTGAGTTAATTTATTTCCTCTAGACAAGGATGTAAACATAGTATATAGATAGAGAAATCAACAACAAATCTTTGAATAAGAGTGAGCAAGAAAATATATAATGCAAACGAAATTAGTGGTCCAATGAACTCCGTCCACCTCCTCTCTGAGCTTCATATATAATGTGGGCTCGAGAGCTGCTTCCTCCCTATAGGGATATCATATCAGTCAGTTGTGGATCCCGAGAGTACTTTGGAGATTCAGAGTGGTAGGACTGCGGGGATCCTGAGAGCGTCAAGGATCAATTGCAGCAGAAAGGGGGGATAATTAATATGCACGATACATGTGTTTGAAAATATAATTACTAGGCGTTTCAAAAGCAAGTAATAAAATCATTGTCGACAAACAATTATACACATTATATAAAAATGATTAACGTGAATAAAAAAATGAAAATATTCATATTATGGTTTCATAAGATAAGATAAGTTATTTTTTTTTTTGCTAAATACAAAATAAACGATAGATTCAATAAGGTTTCACACAGAAGAAGCTATTTTAAAATGAATTTGATGTTCCATGTTATATTTGATATATTATAGGAATAGGTTCATATGCTTTTAACAACAATGTCGAAGAACACCACGTTGCAGAGGCATTTTTGACAAGTTTTTATAAGAGTCTAAACAAAAAAAAATATTATAGTTAATAAAATACACTTTTTATTATGTTATATATTCATAATCATAGGCGTAGGGGCGATGTTTGGTTGGGGGGGGGGGGGGGCATCATTAAATTTGCCCGAATTTTAAGAACTGTTAAATCGGTGAAAAAATATTCGAATGAAGAAAGCTGTTTAGATTAATATTTATTTATTGTAATTACACACTACTTTTTACATTATATTTATTTGGTTAAAATTCAAAATCCGGCTGTTTTCATGATTTAATATTTATGATTTATATGTCTCCTACGCGTATGTTCATAATTGATGATAAATTTCTTAAAAAATATTATATTTAGGCCAATCAGTCTTTCTTTTTGTCTTTACCTTTGGTATTGTCTTTAATTTTTGTTAAGAGGCAAATGATATTCTTGACCATGGATCTCAAATAGAAATAAGAAGCAATGTGGAGATCAAATTAACTTAGTGTATTTAGTTCTTCGAGACAAGGATGCAAAGAGAGTATACAAATAGAGATAAAACAATACAACTTTAAATAAGAGTGTGTAACGATGCAAACTATGTTTGAGGTCCAATGAACTCCGTTCACATTCAAAGTGCAGCCCTTTTCCGTGAGCTCTCTACATCGTGTATATTTAAGGCCTGCTTCCTTCTGATAGGACTCTCATGGCGATCAGTCGTGGAGTAAGTGCCCTAACATACGAAGAACTGTATGGATCCCGAGAGTGCCTTAGGGATCCAGACCGGTGGCAATCCGGAGTAATGTAGGGATCCGGAGTGCATCAAGGATCTATTGTAGCCAGGGGAGGTTCTCCAGCTGAAAGACCGTAGGAAATGTCGTCCAGCAAAGATGACCCGGAAGTCCGTAATTGAGAATCCTTCGTCGGAAGGAGGCCTCCTTCTCCACATTAACATAACAAAGTCCTGAGCTTATTATTATGTTATTATATTATTGTTATTGTCTATTCTTCACGCACGAAACCTACCTTACCTTACCGTAGCTCAATGTTCATGGGTCTATTCAATGAATACTTAAACAATCAGGAAAGGTAAAGTCGCGCAACCTTTCAAAACACAAATACAAAGCGGGATGGACTAATTTATTTATTGCTGCGTGAATGAAGTAGTGGAAGTGTGTAGAGGAATTGTTTTAGAACTACCTATTTATCTTCAAACTAGACGACAATGGGGTAGGTTTGTGTTGCTCCGGGTTGCAAGAGTGGCTACAAAGCAAAGGACAATGAGGGGGAAAAGAGACATATGTTTCATATGTTCCCCAAGGATGAGTCCCTACGCCAACTCTGGACAAAGGCTGTTCCGCGAAAAAATTAGATACCTTCAAGACATTCTGCGTTGTGTGACGTACATTTCATGCCCACCGATTATAAGCCAGAGTCTACTGACTCTAATCCATCACGTTCAGACAGATCTGGAAAAACTCTTTGTCTTAAGATATTAAAAAAGATGCCGTCCCTTCCAATTTTCCAAATCTTCCTCACTACTATTCAAAAAAGCCTCCTCCAAAGCGTTCCTCCACCTCAACCTCCTCCTCACGACTCCTTAATGAAAACGAGCGAATTTTAAAAAAGATTAAGGCTTTTGAAGAGGCCAACTCATTTTTAACACTCGAAGAGCTTCAAATTAAAATGGATAGGACTTGCCTTCCGAGCGGCGTTCAAGAACATTATGATGAAAAAGATAAAGAGCTATGGTTCTTCAAGATGAACTTTAGTCATGGAGGACCGTCAATAGACTTCAGTCTAAAGATTAATGAAGAAATGTCAATCCATATACGGTAAGCCAAACTTCATTCCTTAACCTTCTTATTTTATATATTGTTTTTCACATATCAAAATTTGACTATTCCTCAGTATTTTCTTATTGATACTGATTCATACAACTACGATGACTTTATTCCCTGCTATATTGTATTTTTCAGGGTGAAAGATAGAGATCTATCTTTTAATCATCTCGAGCATATCACCAAGAACAATCATATTACAAAATGTCACACCCTTCTTAATATTTTGGCCTTCTTAAATTCATGGACATCAAACTCTTCCACCAATCAACTATTTGGCTTGGAAAATGAATTAAACACAGCTTTAAATCATTTGACAAATATCTTGCCCCATTTGGACGAAGCAAAAGAGAAGAAATTACACTTTTTGATTGAACAATTGTCCTTGTTGTTTAAATGTCCACAACAACGGAGATACAGTCCTGCCTTGTACGCCTTATCTATGTCCTGGAAAGGTTTCTCAACGAGTCTTTATTTGAGATCTACGTAAAGAAGTTCTCACATTACCTACAATACGTCGCCTTACGGAACTTTCTTCATCTTTGAATTTAGAAACTGGATTGGCTGACTCTACAATAACTTACCTAAAGGCTCGCTTCAAGGATCTAAGTCAAAATAGGGATAAAAATATTAGTATAATTTTTGACGAAACATATTGTACAAAACGAGTTGAATATTTTGCTGGGAATTTTTATGGGGTGGATGATGATCAAGTAACTAAGACCCTATTTTGTGTCATGATTAAGAGCTTTCATTCAGTTTATCATGACATGATAGTTATGCAGCCTGTTTCGACTTTGAATTCTGGAACAATTAAAAAGATCATCTTTGATATAAATTTAACAAATGAAAAGATTAACTCTTCTTCTTTAAATATATTTTCCAATTTTAAACATTTTACTTTTAAAGATTCATTTAAATATATTAATGACGTATCTATAGTTTACTTTTGTTCTGGTTATATCGCGCATTCCTTATGTAAAACTATAGCCTGTCATTTTTGCCACAATTTATTGACAGCTTTAAATAAAAATTCGATGTAAAATTATTCTCCTTAGAAAATACTGATGATGAAAGTAAACTTTTAGATCAAATTAATCGAGGTGGGCTGACTCGTCCTTCTGATGTTCTTTTTTTAACGTGTTCCTTTGTTTATGTATTTTTCAGAAATTCAAAATTCAAAAAGTATCTTCATAGAATTGATTTCTTTCCTTTCTTCAAAAAATACTTTTGTTCTTTCGTTTATTAAACTTTTGGAAAATGATACTTACGCTTTGGAAATTATTTTAGCAGAATGCGAAGAAGACCATTCCTTTGAAAAATTTATTCCACAAATCGCTGGTAAAATTTTTAATTGTATGTCCAAAAATTATGTTTCGGAAATCAATGATCAAATTCACAAAAACAAGCAGTCAAAATATGACAAACAATTCTAAGAGATTGAAAAAACTTAAAGGAGAATAAACAAAATGTATGTATGTTATTATAATTTTGCAGAATGTCTTAAATGTATCTATGTTTATTTAATATATGTCCATAAAATTTGTAAATAGTAAAAAATATATATTTCGTTCTCAAAATCCTAATTTGTTATGAAATTAATAAGGAAAGGGGAGAATGTACGCGTATTCTCCTTTTTCCTTTTTAGATCCCTCATCGTATTTTCCTCACGAGCCTTCTTTTCCTTATTGTTTTAGTATTCATTGGTCTATTATATACTTTATATATGAACGAAAAGTACTCAAAATGGGCTCATTTTACTAGTTTTATAAAATAAAACTAACTAAATGTGCTCATTATGCTCAATAAAGCTATTTTGATTGATAAGCTGGGCCCAAAAGTCAGTAGTTTCCTTTAAAAATGCATTTTGTACAAAAGTGTCGTTGGGAAAAAATTCCTATTATCAAAAATGCTCAAAAATGACATTCGAATATTCGTTTGAAAAACAATTACGAATTCGAACTATTCGAATATCTGGTTGCCCATTTTACGCATTTGCCGTGTAGCCCATATACGGCAATAATGCGGCAAAAACATAGTTAAAATCAGATCATTAAAATCATCATATATAGCCTATACCTATAATATTAAAATTAAATAACGCACACAGATAATCACGAAAAAGCTTATTTCCGATCACTTTTAGCCCGGAGTCACAACTTTGTTTCGCTTGCATTTCACCACCACACTACCAGCGGGAGTGGTTTTAACATTCGAATATTAATTTTCACGTTCGAAATCCCTTTTTGGGATACTATTCGAACTCGAATTCGAACTTCGAATATTCGTTGACAGCCCTAGTTAGGGGCCCCATAATATGGAACATATGTAGTCAGGATCCTGTGTCGTTAAAGTCCTATATTTTCACATTTCTAGTGGTAACCGCAGAACCTAAATATGAGTCTTCTTAAGAGGTTATACAATTAAGCTCAGTATTATTAAATACATCACAACACTAATCAAACTTTGTATTTTTCCCACCGGTGTACTTTCATGTTTCATTCATAAAATCAGTCTGTTGTTTCCTATACTCCGTGATGCCTCTTCAATTCGTGAATAGCTCAAGGGGCAATAAAAAATTGTTCGAAAATGGTCACTCTTACATTAGAGAGAGAGAAGTTGGTCAAAAAACTATATGGAAGTGTGACCAATACTTTTCACTTTTCTGCCGTGCCCGAGTACACACCAACACGGACACAATTGTTAAAGTAGTCGGCCAACACAACCACGCGGGAAACATTGCCAAGGTGGAAGCTATCCGGGCTATTAATTTGGCAAAAGAAATAGCAATATCCACACAGGAGTCAACCCATTCTATTGCGACCAATGTATTTGTTGGAGCTTCTATATCATCTGTGGGGCATCTACCTAATTTTAACCAACTAAAGCGGACCATCAGGAATAAAAGGAAATCTCAAAATCAGGCACCACCTCAACCGTTTTCTCTATCGGAACTCCTCATTCCCATGGAATATCATTTAACTTATTCCCAGGAACCATTTCTGTTATTTGATAGCAACGACCGAGGAGACCGAATTCTTATTTTTTCCACCCAGGATAACCTTACCATATTGTCTCAAGCTAATACGTGGTACGCCGACGGGACTTTCAAAGTTGCACCTCCTCTGTTCGAACAACTTTATACACTCCATGGAGTCATCCTTGATAATGTTGTTCCTCTCGTTTTCGTCCTAATGGCATCCAAGTCTGAACAGTGCTATAAAAAACTTTTTTGAAACTAAAGGAATTAAACAATTCCTTAAATCCCTCAACGATAATGACCGATTTTGAGAAGGCATCGATTAATGCATTTACGACGTCCTTCCCAACCACGGAACAAAAGGGTTGTTTTTTTCATTTTTGTCAATGTATTTTTCGATCAATCCAATCAAGTGGACTAAAACGGCAATATGAAAATGACATCGACTTCGCTTTAAAGATGAGGATGCTCGCAGCCCTTGCATTCGTACCTCCTGAAGACGTTGTCCAGTCCTTCGAGGTTCTTGTGGCAAACAACAATTATTTAGAGGAGTCGCAAATAGTTTTAGACTATGTGGAAGATAACTGGATAGGGCGTCCAAATTGTCATGGCATCCGTAGACCACCGCGTTTTAACATCAATTTGTGGAATTGCTACGAAGCGGCTAAGGAGTGTGGGTCTAAAACGAATAATTCGTGTGAGGCCTGGCACCGTTCATTCAATGAACTCGTAGGTTCCTGCCATCCAACTATTTGGAAGTTTATCGATACTTTAAAAAAGGAACAAGCTAAAAATGAGATCATAATTAATCAATATTTAAGCGGAGAGGAGCCCCCTAGGCAAAAAAAGAAATATAAAAACACCGCTCTGAGACTTCAAAGAGTAACAAATAATTACCATGAGTGTGAAATAATGGACTACCTCCGTGGTATTGCTTATAATTTATCTTTTTAACCCATTTATTTTTATGTATATTATATATGAATAATTTATGTAGAATATTTATGTTTATAGTTTATTATATCTTATGTTTATAGTTTATTATGTCTTATGTTTATAGTTTATTATATCTTATGTTTATAGTTCCAATTCAAAATGTTGATTTATGGTTTCGAGTGAATAAATAAAAAATCCAAAAATATATTTTATTAATTAAAATACTTTTGTCCTAAACCGAGGTTGGTTCTAGGAATATTTTTATCTAACACTTATGCACAAGGAAAATCTGATAAAGCATTTTTGTGTTCGGAATTATTAAATAGTATGAATTTTTCCTTTAAGACACTTTTTTATAAAATGCATTTTTAAAAGAAACTACTGACTTTTGGGCCCAGCTTATCACTCAAAATAGCTTTATTGAGCATTATTGAGCACATTTGGTTATTTTTATTTTATTTATGTAGCACAAAGCTACTAATTTCTATTGTATATCCTAATATCCAATATACTCCAATGTACTTTGAAATTTAGTTTTCATTATGATCCAAGTATTGTACAATTCTATACAAAGCTCTCCTGTCAAAAATCGTCGAAATGATTCTGGTAAACGAAAAAATAATACTTGGGAAGTAAACAATCATTTCATACTCGGCTTATATGCAAAAAATGGATCCATATAGGACCCCTTGATATGCCTAATGCATAGGCTAAAATAGGTTAAAACCAGAACGAATAAGCATTGCATTGATGGCATACAAAAAACAATTCAAATATATGCATATAGAAACACAGTTGTGACTAAATCCTTCACAAAAATGAAACTTGCGAAGAAATTACCCTGCGAAGAAATTACTTGCGAAGAAATTACTTGCGAAGAAATTACTTGCGAAGAAATTACTCTGCGAAGAAATTACTTGCGAAGTAATTACTCTGCGAAGAAATTACTCTGCGAAGAAATTACCCACAATGAAAAGAAGAACGCTAATATTACCCTGCGAAGAATAAGAGAACGAAGGAAACGCGTGCAATGAAAAGACTTGCAATGGAAGAGTGCACGCTAAAATTACTCACGAAGGAATTACAGTAAACCCCAAAAGATACCTCATACATATGAAAAGTTTTGTAGATGCATCTTTTGTCACTGATAAACGACTTTTTTAACCCCAGGATAGAGCTATCTTATATTCTCTTTCGTAAAATTTGAGAAAGTTCCCTGAACGTTAGTAGGTAACCAAAAGCGAACGTTAGTTTCGTTAGTTTGGGAACGTTCCCGAACGTTAGTTTCTTTAGTTATGGGAACGTTCCCCGAACGTTTTTTTGGTTAGTTTTTATGTAACCATGAGGAAACGTTATTAGAACGTTCGTTTTTGGTTAGGTTCGAACCTAACCTTTAGGGAACCAAAAACTAACGTTAGAAAACGTTATGTGTTGCTTGGGGTGGCATGTTAGATCGGGGGCGAAGGTGGTCTGGTGGACCACTTGGTTGAAGCCCGGGAGCTCCCCGGCGGAGGCAGAGCTGCAGAGGCGGCCACGTTGCTCCAGAGCTCCTTGAACGTGCGGGCCGCCAGCCAAAGGCCTCCGAGTCCCGTGCAGTGTTGAGGACATCCACTTCCTCCCCGATGTGAAGCTGTGCGTCCCGGGTGGCTCATGGCGGGAGGGGCCTTCGGACGGAGGAGAAAGGGAAGCGTGAGAGGGGGAGCTCCCGGGAGTCGAAGCTCACGAGTACCTCGGAGGAAGAGGGATCGACTTCCTCCACATGGCCGTTGTAGTAAGCAACCGCTCTCACAAAGCACCTCCACATGAGAAGAACCGGACACGCTCGGAGACACGGAAGAGGGTGAGGAGGACATCCGGGGACACAACACTTCTTCCCATGACGGACGAACAATCTTCTGGCAACATTTTCTGAGCAGCAGCTATTGTGCCTACTCACCGCCTTGGACTAAAGCGTTAAAGTAAAGTGACGCTACCAGTACATAACCTCTTTTTTATTCAAAAAGGAGACGGTCAACCGTAGTTCTTTAATATTCGCTAGAGGGTCTTTGATGAAACAGCTGTTTCAAAAATAATAACAATTATATGTATTATTTTTAAATCTTATAAAATGTAATTAGTTCCAAAGCTCATTATGAATTATGTGTCATTGTAGACGAAAATCTTGGCTTGTGAATTGTGGATTTTGTATTTGTTTGAACACTAGAACAATGCGGAGTATGCCCCTGATTCAGAAACATGCACGCCTCTAGTTTGTTTTGGAGGAAGAGACCTTTCTGATGTGCCTCGGGCTTCTCGGCTCTACGGCAATGAACCTTCTTTCCTTCAGAGCAACGGAGCCTCCGAAAGAAGTTCTCCAAGCAGAGCTCCCTTCCTCTAAACCTCATGACACAGAGCATGGACTACGAACATGCCCAAGCAACACATAACGTTATTCTAACGTTAGTTTTTGGTTCCCTAAAGGTTAGGTTCGAACCTAACCAAAAACGAACGTTCTAATAACGTTTCCTCATGGTTACATAAAAACTAACCAAAAAAACGTTCGGGAAACGTTCCCATAACTAAAGAAACTAACGTTCGGGGAACGTTCCCAAAACTAACGAAACTAACGTTCGCTTTTGGTTACCTACTAACGTTCAGGGAACTTTCTCAAAATTTTTACGAAAGAGAATATAAGATAGCTCCATCCTGGGGTTAAAAAAGTTGGTATCAGTGACAAAAGATGCAACTACAAAACTTTTCATATGTATGAGGTATCTTTTGGGTTAAAAAAATAGTTTGCGTGATGGATAAATTTTAAACTTTCTTATAATTTTTTAAAAGACTTTATTGATATATAAATATTAAATATGAAAGAATATATAAATAAACATTATAGTTTAAAATTAAATATAAAATATAGCAGCACTATCTAGAAAAATTAATTATAAAAAAATTAAGGAAACAAAATTGTTATCAAAAATACAGACATAAAAATAATGTCGCAAAAAAAAAAAAAAAAAAAAAGATTGAATATAATTATTTTTTGGTCTTTAGGCAAATTTCCTGTACTGCCGTTGTAGAAATTAGAGATGTCCAGCGGAGTAAAACGGATAAAACCGTACCAGATCCCCCACATACTTCCACGGAATGGTAATTTTTTTCTACCTGATTTACAATAAAATATAACAAATATTATAATGTGAAGGACTGCATTGCTTCAATAAATATATGATTGAGTCGAGTAAATCTCTTTTTGTTTTAATTTTTTCTATTTCCTATAGTAAATCATGTGCAAAATAAATAAAAATTGACATAAGAGACTATTTTATCTGAAAATTCCTTTGAATAATGAAAGGTTTTGTGGATGAATTGTCTTTGTCGTTGATCCCGATTTATTTATTCCTGTTCAATCTGTTGTATAAAAAAAATATTCCGTTAGTGATGATAATTTGGGGTTTCTAAACAAGCCAGACTTTATGGTTTTTCCACAAATTTAAGTGGTTGAAGATTATGTTTGTGAGTGAAGAGGAGCTAGTTCAACCAAAAATAAAAGCCACTCTAGCTGGATCATATTCCTGACTTCAAACAGCCTCTTATTAGAACAAACTCATTTACAAACGACACAAACTAATACATGCTACAACTTCGTCCTCATCAAATCAAACTGACTTGAATGTAGACGACTCACAAAAATACATACACCTTTGTATTTGCTTTTAAGAACCTATCAGTTTTCATCTGATTTTCCTACAGTAACAACATTAAATAGTTTCCATCTACACTGATCCTCAAGGTTACTTATTCAATATTATATAAACATCCGTTTGGATTAAAAGCCCATTGATACCTCGACTTGCCTCCAATTATCAGACACTGGCGGTAAGCTTTTCTACTATTTTAATTATCCTATGTCATTGTTATATTTGTATTTAACTACCGAACCTCTATGTTTCAGAACAATGCGTGATCATTCCTTCAACATGGAGTAAACGAGGGATTACCCTTGAAAATTCCCTTGCTGGAGAAAGAGGAACGTGGACAACTGTCGGAAGGATCATAAAATATTCTCCAAGACTTTCCTCCATCACCTAACACAAACATCCTACATTCATCAGAATAATGTATTAACATGAGTCTTTTATTTGATATTTTTATGATATTGTACTAATATGTTTTACCCAAGAGCAAAAAAAAAAATATATATATTATGTTACCTCCGCCGAAGGAGGTATGTTTTCACTGGCGTTGTGGTTGGTTAGTTTGTTGGTTGTTGGTTTGTCAGCAGGATAACTCAAAAAGTACTGAACGGATTTGGATGAAATTTTGTGGAGTTTTGGAAGTGCGAAAAGGAAGAAGTGATTAAATTTTGGCATCTCTGAGTGCAGAATTAAGGCGCCAAATGAGCTAAATACTATAAATTGCCAAGTTAGCCTACTCTGCCAATAGATGTCGTTTTGCTGTGAAATTGGGTGCCGGGAGCGTTCTTTCTCTCGGAATTTCCGTCTAGGGGAACCCTCCCCCGTCTCTCTACGCCTCCCCAGTCGTGAAAAATCCGCCTCGGAAGGCTCATGACCGGCGGAGGTTGCACTCTCTGAGTGTATATATGCCTCTAGTTATTAATGTTTTTTACGCATGTGCTTTGAGCCTTATATATTTTATTTTTATGTTTTATAATTTTATGAGTTAATAAAAATATGTTATGATATTTTATTTAATTCGTGTCCAGTTTTAATGTTAAATAAACGCTTAATAGAATTTTAATACTGTCAAGGAGTTTAATTATATCTACAAGGGAACTATACTAAAAATAAAAGCGAACGTAAATATAACGTTGAGGGAACGTAAATAGAACGTTAGAAGAACGTAAATAGAACGTCGGGGAAGTAAATAGAACGTTAGGGAACGTAAATAGAACGTTAGGAGAACGTAAATATAACCAACAGGGAACGTTCGGAGAACGTTAAGAAAACCATCCATCCTAACGTAAAAATAACCTTCAGAGAACGAAACTAACGTTCAGGGAACGTTCTGCGAACCAAAAACTAACGTTCGGAGAACGTTCTCCGAACGTTATTTGGTTGCTTGGGATGGGCCCTGCAATCTTCCCTTGTTGGACTACTCCACCCTTCCCCGAAGTAGCCTTCACACCCAGAGCGAGCTTTGCATTCAATAGGAATACATCCCTTTTGGATTGGATGAACTACCTCTTCATATCGGAGGTTGGGGCGGTTTTCATCAGCATCGAATCGACGGAAGGAAACATTAGTCCATGAAAACGAATAATAAACTCAGGATTTATCGAATGGCTCAGATGTTCAACCTTGAAGCGTTCCTCAAAAACACGCATCCTCAGCAGCAACAGCCATCATCACCATCTAATAAAGTGAATAGTCAACTTTGAGGGTCAATAACACAACCTCCTAATGAAGTATGGACGAGTTTAGGACTACCACCCCCCGACTAGCACCCTCTAGTCACTTACTTCCCGTGCCATTTACCCCCCCCCCCTCCCACCGGTAAATAATATTTTTTATCCCTTTAAGTCCTTTATAAAGTCAACTATGGTTTTTTATGACAATTTGTAAAGTCTCTTTGTTTGTCTATGCACAGTAGAGCTCTATCATGTCCGTCTATATATTCAGTGGGACTCTTGCAGTTGATGATCAACCCGATTTTGGTCGCCAAATATTGCTTCTTTTGACAAAAAGGGTTCATTCATGAAATCTTAAATAACACAGGACAACAATTTTGGTCAATCTTCCTTGATTAAAATTGGGACACTCAAATTATTTTGCTTCCATTTAAGGTCCTGGTAAGATCTCAAAACGGTGAAAAAGTAGTTAAAATTGCCAATTTCAAAGTGATGCCTATAACTTCTTGGATTTTAAGAAATTATGCAAAAGAGACCATGACAGTAAAAACCCTTTCAAATCATCTTTAAGTATGTTTTATTAGTTTAATCATTTTAATGACGTATATTAGCAAATTAGTAAAAATTAATTAGTGCTTTTAATCATAAACTTTTGATAGGTTTGCTGACCAGTTACAATTGTTTGCAGGATTTGAAATGAGAAAAATAATATATATTTAACAAAGATAAACTAAAGTATATTTATTGTTTTATCTCATTACATTCAAATTTTAAACTGGTCAATTGTCATAAAAACAGTTAACTTCATAAGCGGACTTTATGGAATAAAAAATATTAGTAACGGGGAGTAATTGAACAGGGGTGGTATTCCTGGACTCAGTAGAGTATATCATACTACTTTTCTAGAGATTGGTTCGGAAATGACTCGTACCATGAACTTAGATGACGAAATATGCCGTAAAAACCCGATGAAGGAGGGCACCCGCAAATATTAGCCTCTAGATATCTTTTAATTATCGTCGGAGGCATTTCATCAAAACCATATTGTCATAAGTCATAAAGATCTTTCCAAATAACTAATCTTCTAAATAATAATAAACAATAACCTTTCGTACTGATTAACATACTTGAAAGAATTTCTTTTTATTTTCATATTATTTATTAAGAATATTACAATAATTGTAACAATTAAAAAATATAATATATAACAATGATATATGATTCATTACATACACTTAATACAGAAAAAATTGAAATACAATAAACATAATTGATATAGTAAAATAATTTTACTTCTTATAAAGTGTGCATTTATTTTTAATTTCTTGTTGTTGCTTTAAAGATTTAGCAAAAATGACTAATCGTAATCTTATAAATCTATTCATGAGCTTATCTTTTAAGGAGTGGCATTTTGGAATAAGGTCGAAGTCTTTAGTAATTAAATCACAAGCGTGTTTAACTTTGATGGATAAATGTATCTTTTGTAATTTATATAATGACATGTCCATATTTCTAATGACATTTTCAATAGGCAAAATTATGTTTTAAAAATTGCATGGTAACAATAAACAAGACTATTTCCGTTGTAATATGATATATTAATAAATGTGTTATGTTATCATAGTATGTATCATTGAAAGTACTTTTAAGTACGGAAATACACGACTCACATGAAGGCTCGTATTTTTCAATTTAAAAAATTAAATAACCTGATAAATATACAATATATTAATCTCGGTGATAGTTAATTGAGATACATTGGAAAAGTTTGATACAAATTGTGGAATGAAGTCATCCTCCACTAAAATTTTTTTATCATATGACATTCGCACATCCAAAACCTCTGCCAAAAATGTTGAATCGTCATAATTATAATTGCTAGACTTCACATCCTTCATAAATTGGCTTAAGCATATTAAGCGTAAAATGTATTGAATTCCTTAGCAGTAGGCGTGGGGTTGGTTGCCCTGACCATACTGAAAAGGTTTTCAATACAGTTCGAGGAAAAATGTGCAGTTAAAACGTAGTTCAATTTTTGATCAAGTAATAATTCTTGCAAGTCTAATATTGATAATGATGTGAGGATGGAGCCAGTTTGTACAGGTTTCCAAGAGGCAGTATTATTTATTTTAGAAAATATTTGATTTTTAAAAATATATTAATAAATTATAAATAAATGCAATTGACTCTTCATACATTGCCTCTTCCTTATAACTGAAACCAAATGAGATTTCCTTGAACAAACTAAATCAAACCATTTTCTTAAGTTTTCAATAACCATGCATTTGTTAATAAACTCTTTTCATATTTCCCCTCTGTGGTCTGAGAGTTCGGACCAGGGATGTTCCAGAGTCATCACTACAGCATGACGTCACACGCTCCCATTGAGATAGGGAGTCAGTGTGTTATATGTGTTGTGCGGGAAGCACGTAGAATAAAGTATCATAAGTACAAGCTAACGGGCCCCTATTATAAGGATGGATAATATTAAGCTCGGAGACATTATCCCAAAGTTCAGTGGATCGGGAGATGTCGTCTCCTGGGTGAATCAAGTTGCCTCAGCGAAGGATCTGTTGGAGCTCAAGGACATGAGCAGAGTCATGCCCATCTTCCTTGAGGGGATGCTCGAATGGTTTATGACCACCTAACTGACACAGAGAAGAAGAAGGAGGCCCAGATTGAAAAAGCACTCCTTAGCACTGTTATGGTTGTAAATGGTTGAACGACGTTAACAAACACTTATCATTCACTTATTAATATTATAAGAAGAGTCCTTTATTTCATGACTTGCAACTACTAATTAACAACATAATATATTAATAATAATAATACTACTACATGCCCCCCAATGGATTGAGCATACTTGGGATTATGTCGGCAATCCATTCACTCGCAAATGGCGTCTGTTCCGGACAAGAGTAGATCCTTCGGAGGTGACCTCATAGGATCGTCCATTGATCCTGGTCTTGGCGACGATACCCTGACGAGTCCACTCACCCGAAATCGGATTTCTGAGACGGACTTCTTGACCAACATACAACGGTGGTAGTACCTTCGAATGTTTATTGTATTGATCCGTCGTTTTTGCCCTTGACTTTCTTCTCTCCTCCTCCGCTCGTTTCAACTCTTCGTTGGAAAGACGTTTGTAGACCTCCGCGTGAGCAGGTAGACCTGTCCGTAGAAGACGACCATACAACCATTGAGCAGGTGAGAGTCCGTTGTCAAGACGCGGTGTGTTCCTCCATTCTATGAGAGACCGATCAAACGCGTCCGAGTCTAGGTGTCCGTTTCTCCAATTCTTCTTTACCAGAAGTTTCATTGCCTTCACGGCTGCTTCCGCATGGCCATTGGATTGGGGATAGTGGGCGGATGAGACGACTGAGACGATGTCATAGTCCTGACAGAAGTCCTGGAACTCCCGGGACGCAAATTGTCGTCCTCCATCCGACCGGATTTTATTAGGAATGCCGTGATCCCTGATTATGGTCTTAAATACCTTGATGACCTGCGCAGCTTTCGGTACCTTGTCATGGTGGTGGACAATTGGCCAGCCACTGTAGCGATCCACTATTACCAAAAAGTGTCTTCCTCTATATTCGAAAAGGTCCGCAGAAACGGATTCGAACGGGCGTGACGCAGGCGGGTCCGATTGTAGAGGTTCTTGCTGTTGCTGTGGGCGGTAACGTTGACATTCTTCACACGATTCGACCATTTGGGCAATCTCATTCCCCATGCCGTGCCAGAAGAAGAGTTCTCTGGCCCTGGCTCTTGTTTTTCCGACGCCAAGATGTGATGCATGAAGCTTCTTAAGGATTGCAGGCCTAGCAGTCTGAGGAATAATTAATCTGTGACCGTCGTATACGATGAGACCATCGGAGGTGATTGACAGTAGGTTCCAATGCTTTAAATAAGGTTTAACTACATTTTCCTCCGGTAACTTTTTCACATCCAGTGCTGACATCTTTGGTAAGGCCTGGTAGAGTGCTTGATAGGCCTCGTCTTGTTTGGCTGCTTCTCTGATTACTCCTAGAGCGGGGTCTTCTGAAATTGAGTCCTTGGAGATTATCATTTGGCACACGATGTCTGAATTGTCTTCCGAATTTGTTGGGTCCGACACTGGTGAACGACTGAGAGCGTCTGCTATAAGATGTGTTTTTCCTTTGGTCCATACCACTGTGAAGTTGTAGCTATTTACTTTTTCAAGTATGCGTTGCATCCGAGCGTTGTCAATTGAAGCTAAGTTTGTGTTGTTGGCGATTGTGCGAAGAGGCAGATGATCCGTGACTACGAAGAAGTGGGGTAGTCCGAGTAGGTACGTCCGACAACAATTTATTCCCCACTGAATAGCTAAAGCCTCGAGCTCACCAACCGAATACCTTGTTTCAGTATCCGTTAAGTATCGGGATCCACATTGGATTAACTTCCAGTGTTCTTCTTCTGAACTATGGTTCTGCATGAGTGCGTATCCTAATCCGTTGAGTCGAGAAGCGTCAGTTAGAATACGAGTGGGTAGTGATGGATCAAAATGAGCGAGGATACTATTATCTTCTTGACCTCCTCAAAAGCCTCCTGTTGAAGCGGTGTCCAGTTCCAAGAGTTTTTGGATGAGAGAAGTGGTCTGAGAGGTGTAGATTTATGAGCTAAATCTGGTACAAAGTTCCCAAGTTGATTCACCAGACCGAAAAAGGAACGAAGATCCGTGATGTTGGTCGGTGCGGGGAATTTGGAAATGGCCTCGACCTTCGTTGGATCCGCCTTGACACCATCCTTGCTAATGACCATGCCAACAAAGTGGACAGACTTGCTGATTTGCAATTTTGCGGGAGAAAGAGTTATTAAATTCTTCTTACATGTATGAAGTACCTCTTGAAGCGTTTGCATAAGCTCTTCCCATGTATCTGCATAGATTAAAATGTCATCCACCACCTTGATTTTGTTGATTACGTGAGAGAGAGCTTGATCTCCTCGTGCACAATATTCATCACCAGAGCTTGATAGTCCCATTGGTGCCCTAGTATAGCAAAAACGACCCCATGGTGTTAGGAACGTTGTAAGGAGTTGACTCTCTTCATCCAGAGGAACCTGCCAGTACCCCTTGGTTGCATCAATGACTGCAAACCATTTGGCACTTGAGGGTATCATTTGTTTCACATCAGTGACTGATGGAAATGGATGAATGGGGCGTTTGACGAATTTGTTGAGTCCCTTGTAGTCAACGACAAGACGAATACTTCCGTTGGACTTCGGAACCACTAGAAAGGGAGATACAAAATCGGTGGGCTCACTCACGGGTTTAATTATTTTTTTCTCAACCATGTCGTCTATCTCCTTCTTGGCTGCCTCTCGATAGGCGTAGGGGATGCTCCGAGCGACACAGCATGGTTTCGGCTTCTTCTCCGCGGGGATATCCTGGAGGTGAATGTGCATGGGCTCACCCTGCATTGCCTTAAGGGATGATGATGAATTGAAGACTGATTTGAAATTTTCTTTGATTGCCTTCACGGCCTTCTCCACCTCGTTTGGTGATGGGTCTATAATCAATTTGACGTGCTGAACAGCCTTTGAGCCTTGGGTTCGTGCCCTTGTTGTATAGTTATACTTCACTTGATATACTTGCGATCCCGCTTCAAACGGAAATTCTGGGGAAATCATCCTCAGGTCCTGCATGGTATGCCATGCGAGTAGGAAGTCAGTTACGTCAGGTGAGACGTAGACCGTTGTCTGGGTTTCATATCCTTGAAACCTGAAGAAAACCTCGACAGCACCCACACATTCTAGTTCCGTCCCATTGGCTGCGATGATCCTCCTTTTCTTCGTTGGATCCACCTCGTAGCCAAGATTGTCCATGAGCCCGTCGTTGGCTAGGCATTCGGCTGTACCTGTGTCAGGAAGAGTAGTCACTTCTGTCCAGTTATTACCTTCCAATGAGATTTGAACCTTAGCCAGTGGGGTTGAACGTCCACAATGCTTCTTTGTCACACAGACCTTGACGCAACTGGTCTTTGTAAGTCTGGTCTCATCTTTCCGGGCGTTGCTCTTCTTGCGACAAGCCTTGGCAAAGTGGCCCTTTTTGCCACAATCGTTACAAACACCGTATGAGGCTGGACACTCTCTACGTGGGTGATACTTCCCACCGCAGAAAGGACAAACTTGTTTCATCTCCCCGTCCTCGGTCTTCGCTTCGATAGTCCTGGCCTTGGAATTTGAACGATCACGACTTCCACCCCTCTTGGAGCTCTTGTATGATGACATTTTGTTGACCATCATCCCAGATCCTGTAGATGTTTTATACATGACTTGATGGTTCCGCTCGGAAGCCTCCCACGCCATGCATTTGACCTTGACTTCCTGGAAACCGTGTCCGTCCATCTTGAGTAATTCTTTCTGAAGTAAAGAGTCATTTATATTCACTATGATATGTGATGCCAATACTTCTTCATATGGCATCCTATCTAATTCAGCACTATCGCCAAGCAAACGAAGTCGGATCAAATAATCAGAGAATTTTTCGTCTGACCTCCTGACACATTGTTGGAAACGGAGACGGCGCGTCATCACGTTAAGTGAATGTTCATAATGGTAGTGTAGGGACGTGAGCACTTCATTCACGGTAGCGTCATCCCCTATCTCCAAAAGATGTCGTATCGTGTCTAGTACCCTGCTGGAGAGACACGACCGCAGATGAGCCCGTTGCTCACGTTGCGTCAACAGATCCATTCTGTTACCATGGAAGTAGTCTTCGAACTGTATCTTCCAGTTTTTGAAGGTAGTGATGTCTGCGTCGTTTTCCAGCTCACTGGGCTTAAGAGTAGAGATGAATTTTGGGAGTGAATTTCTGACGGGGTTGGTGGGGTGAGGAGTGGCCGCGATCTGAGCAGAAAGAAGAGCCCTCTGACGGTCCTCTTCTATTTTAAGTCTGTATTTATGATCATATTTGGCCCTTGTAGCTGCCACCATGCCTCGTAAATCCTGATATTGTTCAAATAAAAGTTCGTATTGGACAAAATACTTCTCTTCCAGACACTCATCCGCACCGAGTTCCTCGATGGAATGAATTATGTCCACTGAGGCCTTTAGCTTCTCCAAAACCTGCTCCGAGTGACACACCTCTACTTCTGCGTTGATGATGGTGTCTATATCACACTCCGAGAGATTAAGACACACAGTGCTCAATTTTTGGACCTTCTTCTCCGATGAACTCCTGAGAGCAGCCGCGCTCCGGTTAGCTGATGAAAGGTCCATGCCGATGATTGATGATGGAGGTGTTGTATATTGCTGTGAACCGATGTCGTCGTCGTCCTGGGAGAGTAGAGCTTCCTTACGTAGTAAACTAGACCGACTCTAGTTGAGTAGTACTACCGTAGACTCCTGAGACTGCGCCATGTTATGGTTGTAAATGGTTGAACGACGTTAACAAACACTTATCATTCACTTATTAATATTATAAGAAGAGTCCTTTATTTCATGACTTGCAACTACTAATTAACAACATAATATATTAATAATAACAATACTACTACAAGCACATTTTCACTTAACAAATTTGAGGCCTTTAACAAACTCCGAGCCAAGCGGTGGGAACCTGGGACTCCCGTGGACGTGTACCTCGCGCAGATAAAATCCTTAGCGGGATTGGTCGCAAAAGGCAGCACAAATAGCGAATATGTGAGGGTAGCGTTCGTCACGGGCCTTCCCCCCGACGTCTCTGCACAACTACAAGCAGTCCCCAAGGCAGAAAGCATACCGCTTGCGGACTTGGTTACCGTGGCCAGAGGTCTGCTCTCCAACCGGCGGGAGAGCGAGGACGTCGCCATCTCTTCGTCTGAGCCATTCGGCCTCGTTACGAGAGAGAGAAAAAGCCCGCTCCCTCCAACGAGCCAAGCGAGACAGGCCGTCTCAGTTCTGGAGGGCGGTGGTATGCTACAATTGCGGCAAAGAGGGCACGTTACTGCCGGGAGCAGGGAAACGGAGGAGGGGTCCTGTCAGCGCGAGCAGTACCCCTTACAGACAATGCTCGATTCCCACAATAACTTTAAAAATAAACGGAAGGAAGGTACGTGGTCTCCTCGACACAGGATGTACCCAAACCATTCTTGGGCCTTCCTTTCTCAGCCTTTCGAGGAAGGGCAAATGTCCTGTGACTGCCTTCGACGGGAGCATCGTCTCTTGCGAGGGCACGGCTATAGTGGGGATATGCATGAACGGCGTCGAAACAGAGACAGAATGTATAGTGAGCAGAAACCTAATTTCGGGAATAGACGCCGTCATCGGGATGGACGTTTTGGAGCACCACTCTTTCGTGATGGACAAAGGCCACATCAGACTGTGTGCATCGGCTGTTCCCAGAGTCGCATCGCCCCAGCCTTTGGAGGTCCGGGGAGCAACTATACCGCTTCATTCAATGGAAGTGACTGGATAGTTCAGTGGGATTGGAAGAAGGAGCCAATAATCAAGAACAAGGTTTCAGAGTACAGGATGACAGAAGAGGTGAAAACGCGATTCGATGAGGAGATACATCGTTGGATCGAAAACGGATGGCTGAAACCGTGCGGCCCCCCAAGAAACGGGGGAATCGTCCCCCTTATGGCCGTCGAACATAAGAGAAAGAATAAAGTTCGGCCAGTCCTGGACTTTAGGGAGCTGAACGAATTTGTGGAGTGCAGCGGGGCAGATGCTGATGTGTGCGAGGACAAACTAAGGCTCTGGAGAACGTGGTCTCCCAATTGCATACTGCTAGACCTAAAGGACGCATACATGCAGATCAAAGTAGACCCGTCCTGTAGCAAGGACATTGTGGTACGAGTGGCGAATAGACCGTACGAATTGACAAGGCTGGGATTCGGACTCAATTGCGCCCCTGAGATAATGAAGTCCGTCGTCAGCGAAGTGCTACGAAGCGACGAGAAAATAAGTGAAGCAACGGACAGCTACTTTGATGATATCATTGTCGACGTTGAGAAAGTAGCTGTTGACGACGTCAGGGGCCTACTATCGAGCTATGGGCTCGTATGCAAAGAGCCCGTCCCTTTGGAGAACGCAAAAGTTCTCGGCCTACAAATAAGAAAAGGGAGTAGCGACCTCGCCTGGTGCAGACCGGAAGGAGAGAGCTTTACGATTAGCGAGGATGACCTGACGAAGCGGGAACTTTTTTCTATATGCGGCAAGCTAGTCGGTCACTACCCCGTGGCAGGATGGCTACGAGTGGCGTCAAGCTTCATCAAAAGACAGTGCCAAGCAGAAACATGGGGGGATTCCGCAGGAAAGGTGTCTACCGATATGCTACGAGAAGTCATTCAACGCGTCGCGGATGCCGATCCCGTGAAGGGGAAGTGGAGTGTCTCCCCGGGCGGGAGGTTTCAGGTCTGGTGCGACGCCAGTTCAATCGCATACGGGGTCGTACTGATTAAAGATGGCAGCCCCATAGAGGACGGTGCGTGGCTGCGAAAGAAAGAGGACGGGAACCATATAAATTTAGCAGAACTTACGGCTACTATCAAAGGGGTTAACATGGCGCTCAAGTGGAAAGCCAAGCATATCCGCTTATTTACTGATTCTGCTACTGTGTTTTCCTGGCTGAACTCGTCCTTAAAGAAGGACAAGAAGATCAAAGTGTCCGGACTATCGGAAATGCTCGTGAAGAGAAGGTTGCAATATTGTAGACACGCTCAATACCTACAATGTCTCATGGGAAGTAGAACTCGTCCCTACCGAGAAGAACCGGGCGGATTCCTTGACGAGGGTTCCTAAGTCGTGGATCTGTAAGGCCCGAGAAGGGACTGCGACAACATTGGCCGATGAGAGCACGGAAACAATAGAACGGGTCCACAACCAACATCATCGTGGGTCAGAAACCACTCTTCACTTTGCAAGAAAGGTTGATCCCAGGATTACAAGACAACAGGTCGAAAAAGTGTTAAAAAACTGCAACGAATGTCAAAGTATCGATCCCCACCCCATATCTACAGAGGGCGGTAAGCTAAGTGTTGAGAAGAGCTGGAGTCGACTAGCAATGGACATTACACACTGGAGGGACAAAAAGTACCTCTCGGTCATCGATTGCGGACCAAGTCGGTTTGCAATCTGGAGGGAAGTAGAAAGAGAGAGCGACGAAGAAATAACGAAGATGAGTAGACAAATCTTCAGCGAATTCGGCCCCCCTGATGAAGTTCTTCTGGACAACGGCCGTTCGTTCAGATCTGCGAAGTTTGGTCGGGCTTGCGCAGATTGGAAGGTCCACATCGTCTTTCGCTGCGCTTATAGGCCTTCGGGGAACGGAATCGTGGAGAGAAATCACCGTACTATAAAGACGATGGCCGCTAGGACTGGAAAGAACGTAGAGGAGTGTCTGTTCTGGTATAACGTGTGTCCAGCCGGTGGAAGCGGAATTCCACCTTCCGAAAACCTCTTCAAAAAGAAATGGAGGAATCCTCATATAGAAAGGGAGGCGAGCGGGAAAAACAGAAATACGTCGCATGGCGGACTCACAGTGGGAGAAGAGGTTTGGGTGAAACCGCCTGGAGCCCGCTGTACGACTCGATGGAAGAAAGGGACCATCTCGGCGATTAACTCCAAGTTCAGCGTTGACGTGAACGGGACACCTCGCCATATCTATGACGTGAGGGCAGTTCAAAATAAAAACAGGGATACCGGGCAGTCACACAGGCCCCATAACATTATTCGCGACCAGAGGCCAACGCGGGTCACAAGGATACCTCGTTACTTGGAAGGATTCGAAATTTGAACGTCCTTCTTCGTCTTGTTTTGTATATATGTACTTATTATCATTTTGCTTTCATTTACCTCTATTTAAGTCGTATATTGTATTTTGTGATGCTGAGATCATGGGGGCGTGTGGTCTGAGAGTTCGGACCAGGGATGTTCCAGAGTCATCACTACAGCATGACGTCACACGCTCCCATTGAGATAGGAAGTCAGTGTGTTTATATGTGTTGTGCGGGAAGCACGTAGAATAAAGTATCATAAGTACACCCTCCTTCACCATGCACCTTATCGTACGGCTAACATCATGCGACCAAAATTGTAACGCGGGACCTACTTTCATTTTGTCTAAATGACTTAAATTAATCTTGGAACTATCAAATTTACAAGCTGGTTTTAAATATATTTTTTTTGGAAAGTCAGCAACTATTTGAAAATGTTTAAAGAAATTACATTGGAAGACAGATTTTCAGATTTTACTATTTCCTCTGGTAAAATTATATCAATTGTGTACAAAATATTGCGCCAATTTTTATTAAATGTGATGGGTCGGCTATAAAGTGGATTTTTCACTTGTATTGGCAGGACTGTCGATTTTATTTTATAATGAGACTTCATTCCACAATTTATACCAAATCATTTCCACATTGCTAAGTTTTGTGACCCCATATCGGTCGAAATACTTATTACATCTTTTCCTACCTCACAAGACTTTTTTATAATATCAATAACAATTGGGCCATAGTCTTTACCATCGTATGCATTAGGGGTAAAAAAGTAAGCAACTACTTGTTTCCACCTCACAGTGGAAACACCAGATAACATAAACACTAAAGCTTTAGTTGCATTTCCTTTAGAATTAGGAAATGAGGATTCGCCCATAATACTGCCACTTTTACAATCATAATCTATCGAAACCTTAATGGAACATTCATCCAAAGTTAATGAAGCTTTTCTATCTATTGCAGACATCGATCATATTTTAATTTTAAGCATATCAAAGACTTCAGTTAAAATTCCATCATTAAATATGATAAATTCAGTTCTTCTTTGCAAGGTTATGATAGAAGGAAAAGGCAAGTACTCTCTTACTAAATCGTAGGCAGATTTTCCACACGCCATCCTTAACTTTAAAGTATCTTTTATAGATTCATTGCTAAAAATTCTGCTTTTTGTATTGCTGACTCAAATTTTTAAGAAAATCATTATTTCCGATTTTTAGTTTTAAAATATTCACATTTTCGAAAGAGGCAATTTTTTCCCAAAAGTTTTATAGTAATCTTTAATGAGTCTATAATACGTTCCTGGCATTTAATCTTATTAATATATAAATGACAATCATGGCACAAACTTTTTACAGAGATTTCTCCCATACTTTCCAAATGAAAAAAAGTGCATTGCGATATTTTTGAAACGTTGTGACTTTCGTTTGAACTCGAAGGGTTTGCCGAATCTATTATGAGTGACGTATCTTGACGAATCTTGCAGTAACTATGGTCCGACTGTAACCATGCCTGACAGTAGGAATTGCATCAAGTCTCAAGTACTTCTTATTTGTATATGTTTTAGTAAAAAAAAACAATGGGATTCAAATGATTCTCACAGACTAACGAATTTATTTTAGGTTTCCAATCAAGTCGATACTTCAGATTGCTAATCCATTGGTTTCTTCTTTCTAATTCCTTTGGATTTTTTGGAGGGGGAAATCTGAAGAATTGAATCCGTCCTTGAAGCTTTTGATTCTTGGTATCGGATCTGTTGGAACATCCCATTACGGAGCATCCACCCATGGCTTCTATAATGTATTTCTCGTTTTTATGACGATAAAATATTTGTTTGTACGATGGATGTATATCTAAAGAAAAATGAATGGTAACTTTGGTAATGATGTAGGAAAGAAGAGTTTACTTACTGTAAGTTGTAATAATTAAATGCAGACAAATAAGTGAATACGATAACGTAGATTGGGGTTTGTAATATAACTTTGTACTGAATACTAATGACTAAATATATCTCCTTTCTAGACTTCAGTACTCTTATGTATTTTGTTATAATTCATCGTTCATCAACTCCTCTTTACCGGTTTGAATTAAATGTTAAATGGATAAGCGGCACCTATGTTAAAAAAGTAAACTACGGTTTGTCATAATTTTTTGTTTACATTTTTTTGTTGCGCTACTTTACTTTAACGCTTTACCTTTGACCTACTCTGCAAGAGGTTTCGTGATTGTTTTGAGAGCCTTTACGTCCTTAGCTTTGTTGTCCTAGGATAAGGTGACTTTATTTATTTTGAAACGTCAGATATTTGGAAAAAAAACTATTGCATAATGTTATTTGATCAGCATCAATTATCGGATGTTGAGCGCACGCTTTATTCTTCCTTTTTTTGCTTCATATTAAAACGGCGAAATCCATTTACTGCAAAGTAGAATACGGCCACTCACATTGACGGCGAGAACGGAAACATTCAAAACAGAAACATTAAAAGTAGGCACAGCCACTGCGCCTAGCACGGTTATCATGGCACCCTCGTTTTTGCTTAATTCATTTGTTTGATGTCAATGTACGTAATGGCTTTACCTAATTTTTAAACAAGGAGGTAAGTATTCCTTTCTTTCAAACAAAAACAAAAAAATCTCCCCTGATAGCGCATTTTATTCAGATAACGTAGCAAATTTTATGAGATACATGTTTGGAGGTGTAAAATGTAAAACTAGATGAGAAATAAAAACCATTTGTTTCCTGTACATTTTTTAATTCTTGAAAAAAGGTATCAAATGAAATAAATGTCAATTTCGTCATATATTTTTTATTGAAAAATAGAACAATGTAGAAAGAAGAGAATATATGTGTTTCGTATTTTCCCCACTTTCCATTTAAAAGTTTTTTTCATCTTATTTAGTTAACTTAAGAGGGGAAGTTAAGACTGAGTAGAAACATACTTACTAACGTATAGCTAATCTTATAAAAAATCCAGGGTTGTGTGCCTCCCACTTTTATGACGCTCCGTTTAGCGTTACGTTCAATTTATTCCGTTCCGTCATTGAATACATATTCACTAAAACACCATATATTTTGCGTTCCCTTTAACAAAAGGATTTCATCCGAGACAAAAAGTTACAAAAGTTGTAACCATTATTAATACAAATTTGAACAATTATGTCTATTCATTGACTATTCAATTGACTAAACCTGTCACGCAAATAAAAATGTTCGGACTGCATGTATCGATATTATCGAGGGAGAATATATTGGGACATATCACTTTCACTTTTGTACTGCCACTCTCTCCCTGTGATCAAAAACTTAAAATAAAAATGAAACTTGAGAAGAAATTACCCTGCGAAGAAATTATTTGCGAAGAAATTACTTGCGAAGAAATTAATAGCGAGAAATTACTTGCGAAGAAATTTACTTGCGAAGAAATTACTCTGCAAAGAAATTACTTAAGATGAAATTACTCTGCGAAGAAATTACTTGCGACGAAATTACTCTGCAAAGAAATTACTTGTGATGAATTAGCCACAATCAAATGACGAACGCCAATATTACCCTGCGAAGGAAAAGAGAACGAAGAAAACACGTGCGATGAAAAGGTTTGCAATGAAAGAGTGCACGCTAAAATTACTCACGAAGGAATTACCGTGCACCCTCGTCCTCGTTAACAGATCAAAGTTTGAATACGGAGAAACCGTTGATATCTATCTATCTTTCACTCTCCTCCGTCTGTCGTCTGTCTCTCTCTCTGTCTGTCTGTCTGTCTCTCTCTCCTCCCCAACTCCTACAGAGCTCCCGCTGTAAGAGTTATTTTGGAACATCATGGATAAGGTCATTGATGCTAGAAGGCTATCTTACTGCGCTTTTGGTATAATAAGGAAAATAGATTTCTTGAGTTGGGTTGAGACCGTAAGGCTAAGAAATCAGAGTTTACACAGATAATAATTAATGTAGCTACTCTCGCAGATCAGTGGAGGAAGTTTGTATATATATATATATATATATATATATATATATT
>CP045893.1:6539864-6769864 GCA_013387185.1 Caligus rogercresseyi
TACACAGGCCAACAAAAATCAACAAAAAAAAAAGGTCGGACTAATTTACCATAATTCATATAGAGTTTTATTCACTGATTCCAAATATAGTATTCATTTTTCAAAGTTAGTGATAAATTCAGAGCTAAATGGATTTCAATTTTTTTAGCATTTTTTAGATTCAGAGCCATTTTTGGCATACAAGGACTGAAGTATAGAAAAATAAAAAGCAATGATTTGATAGAGCTTAGATCAAAGTACTCATTTCAATTTTTACTTCGTCTCTGGCACATTTAAACTTTAAAATATATGTCATTTTGTACGAAAAATGAAGGGTTTTTCTTAGAGACTCACTGATCCTCACTGTTCCTCACTCAAAGGTCTTACATGATTAAAAATTCATATGAATATGAAGAAAAAATATCAAGCTTTAATTTGATATGCTTAATGTTCTATAAAATGCCTTATTTTAATCAAAATTAGCAAATGAATATTTTTTAAATCCTCTCCATTTTGCCCTTTTTTAGAGAAATTCATAACTCACCCAGTGAGATAGAAACAGAGAGAAACTGACGTCACAATGTATGTAAACAATAAAGAGTAATTTTCCTTCTTTCATTGGAATTTGAGTGTTTTTTCCCGGAAATCTTCTGAGGATCCAGGATTCCTAATGAGTGGCCTGCCGGCTGTGCCGTCGAACACAACATTTGTGAGAAGAATTCATCGTGACACAGCCTCGGATCAAGCATGGAGCAAAGAGTGGAAGCTTAGGAGGACATGACTCCCCAGAGGGTGCTTAGCCTATTCTCTTTGCATCAAAGAGGATGATGAGTCGGAGACAGACAGACAAACCCTCAAGGACATTACCCCCCCCCCCCCCCCCTCCTCCTCTCTCTTCCTTAAGGCTGGTTGGCTGGCTTATTCCGTCTGCTCAAAGAAGATGACGTGTCGGGCACCCCGGAGGGAGGGAGGAATGGACTCCCGTGAGAGAGAGAGAGAAAGAGTCATTGCCTTTGTCCTGTCTACCTACTAGCCTATTCTATCGGGGAGTCTTTTTTTCAAGTGAATCCATCGTTTTTTGCAGCAGAAAAATGAATTACTTACGTTTTCGTTTGCAAAATTCACCTTTTATTAACTATGCAAAAGATACAGGGGACGACCTCCCTTCCAGTCACCCACCCACGTCCTTTAAACTCATAGCCGCCGCCCCGAGGAACCCAAGAGTGTACTTCCAAGATAAAAACAAGACATCCAACAACACAATCCTTTCAACAGCCACAAATCACAATGATACACATAATTCATTTATGATACGCGCAGTTATCTGCCCACCGATCCGTCGCCGTCCTTTATTCCGGGGGGGGGGGGGGGGGGTCCACCTGCCCTACATCCACTCATACTGAAACAGAGCACCATTTCAACAGTAGCCGCCGGGCATGCCATGAAGATACCACACAAGCGACCCTGCATGGACCTGGGGAGAGACTCCCATCCCCCACACACTCTAGAAGGCGGACCAAACACCACCACGCCCTCGCCTGCATTGGCCTCACTCTTCAGTCACTCTAAATCCATTCTTGGGAACTAAGCAAAGACTTTCCAACACTCTCAGGTGGAAGCCATCTCCCCCATGGGGCCCGAGTCCTCTACGGAGCGCTATGGCATCCGCTCCACCAAGGACGACCTCCTCCAGATGATTTCAAAGTGGACAGGGACATCGCAAAGGCCGAGTCACAAATCGTCAATCTAACCCTTCTCAATAAGCATTCCATTTACATTATGCCCTCCGGGAACAACGCCTGGGCACCCGACGGGCCATCTGCTAGAGACAGACATCAAGCAACTTTAAGAACAGAAGCTGGAGAACTAGAAGATGCATTCCTACGCTGTAATTGTGACAGGATTTTAGAAAGTTCTTTACACTACGTGTTGTCCACCCAGCCGCCCAAAGGACCTAGCCTTAGCCACGGAGCTGAAATGAGCTAGTCTTTAAAGAAATAGCAATCGTACAAGAACTGTTACGATTAACTTCAAATCATTGGGACAGTAAATTTAAAACCTGATTGTCGCTCATTGAACTTAAGGTGCATGAAAATAACAAGGAATTAATTACATTGTAAACATTCTTTTAACTTATAGATTGTTGCCTAGATTTCAACAATTTATTTAGTGGTTTTGCACTGCTGAATCCCAAATGCCTTCGGATCTGGATGGCAGTATGGTGAAGATTTGATCAAATTATACCCCAAAGTTTCTACTAAGTAATTATCAATGTTAAAAATAATTATTAAATCGTATGAAGCATTAAAAATGATTTTTTTGATAGAACTTTTACATTTGTATACTTTGTTTGTCATGATAGCCCTCATTAGCTTTCCTTTTAGATGCTCTAATCGGTTGTTATTAATTTATAATATGTGCTGAAAGGCTTATCAGGCGGGGAATTTTTTTAAACTAAAATGCTCAATGATGTCAAAGTACGTAATTCCTCTTCTACGTTTTATATGTACATATATTATGTGATGTAAATTTTTAGAGCCTGAATAAAAAAACAATAAATTACTCAGTAAACTATTTCTTTTTTAATTCTTGATAGTGGCTTAGATTTCAACAACTTATCTAGAAGTTTTGCACTGCTTAATCAGGAAATGATATCCGTTTATCTTCATCAGGTCAGGTTTTAATGCTAAATTGATTTTAAAGAGCCATTTTGTCACAAAAATTCTTAACATTTTTGTTCATTATCAGCTGACTTTTCATCTGTATCGTCCCATATTTTTAATATAATAAAAAATGATATTTCAACAACATCTATTAATTATCTGATTGTATATTTTAAACTGAATTATGTCCATTATAAATTATAAATACATGTAAATTGCATGTTGCCTTTTTTTAGCACCGGAATAAAATAAGTATGATAATAATTTAGTTGAGTTAAATAATTTAAGTGTTCCTATAAAATATAAGAATAGATAATATTTTTTTAATGAAATCGAAGATTCGTGGGTTATTATGCGTCAGCAATAGAAAAAATGTTATAATAATTTAGAGGAACATTTAAATTATTTACCACCTATTTTTAAAACATCAGGGCTTAAACTTCCGTTTATTCGAACTCCTGGAATGCTGAGTTGCAGGGAGGTCTCTCTTCAGAGTCCAACAGTAATCAGCCATCATGGTTGCGTCCCAACGACCCTGATACCTGGTCTCCATCTCCTTCATATCTTGATGAAATCTCTCTCCCTGCTCGTCACTCATAGAACCCAGGTTCTCAGGAAATCGGTCCATATGTGAAAATAGGTAATGAACCTTGATGCTCATATTGCAGCCCAGGTTTCTGAAAGCAATCAGCATGTTGTTGACTACTTCTTTGTAATTTCTGGCCTTATTGTTCCCAAGAAAATTCTTCACGACCAGAACAAATGCCTTCCATGCTTCCAGTTCTAAATCGTTCATTGAATATTCGAACTCTGGATCCCTGATGAGCTGACGGATTTGTGGACCGTTAAAGATTCCACCTTCTAACTTCGCCATGGTCGATCCGGAAAAAGTTTGGCACAAGTAAGTGAAGCAGTCACCGTCTTTGTCCACAGCCTTGATCAACTGCTTCATTAGACCAAGTTTGATATGCAGTGGGGGGAAGATTATTCGATCTCTGCTCACCAGAGGGTTGTTGGTGATGTTCTTTTCTTTGCAAGGCACCAATTCCTCCCGCATAGGCCAGTCCTTCTTTGTGTAATGCTGAGCGCGGTCCCTACTATCCCACATGCACAGAAAACATGGGTACTTGGTGAAGCCAGACTGCTGTCCCAACAAAAAGTTCACCATCTTCAAGTCAACACAAATAAGCCATTTATGCTGATCATAGCAAATTTTTTCCAACACATACTTCACCGATTCATAGTTTTCTTTCAGTGTTGTCGAATGAGCCAGGGGTATAGAGGCAAACTGATTGCCGTTGTTGAGCAGAACACATTTAAGTGATCGCTTGCTGCTATCAATAAACAATCTCCACTCTTTGGGGTCATAATGCGACACTCCAAGCTCGAGCAGAAGCTGTCCAATATCGGCACAGTATACCAAGTCCTTTTCTTCGGAGAAAAAACGGAGGTATTCTTGATGCCTAGTACGAAAAAAACTGACGCGAGCACTGTCAGATAGAAGGTTTTTATCCTTCAATCTTGATGCCAACAGTTCGGCAGACTCCTTTGATAAGTTTAGATCACGAACTAGATCATTTAATTCCTTTTGGGAAAATGGATGTGGAGTATCATCTTCAAAAACCATTTCTTCTTCTTCAGGTTCTTCAACACTTGAGGCATCTTCGTCACTAATGTTAGGAAGTTCTTCGAAGATAGGCACTGGAATTTCTTCACTGTGGGCTACAGGACGGCGTGCTGATTGAACATCAGGATATTTGAGGCTGTCCCGCTTCTTTCTGTTCATCCCACTCAAATCAATAGCGCAAAAGTAGCAGTCTGTGACATGGTTTGTTGGCTCCTTCCAAACCATGGGAATTCCAAAGTTCAGACTTTTCTTGCCATTTGTCCATCGACGTAGAGTTTCGGTGCATGCCTTGCACGCCATATGTGGGGCCCAAGCTTTATCCTGGTCGCTCAGTTTGATACCAAAATAAGCATGGTAAGCACGGCTTATAAAACTTGTGACTGGTTTCCTATAAGAAGAAATGGTGTATTCTCCACATATGTAGCAGAACACATCGGGCTTATATCTACACGATCTTCCTGCCGAAGACATTTTGTTAATTTGCGAAATTGATGGGCAGTAAAGAAAGCACTGGCGTTAGTCGTATATCTAAGTCTCAGCTCTTGACTAATATTAATGGAGCAATATAACATAACCGTCTGAAGTGGCCTTTAAATACTTAGCATTAACCAGAAAATACGCATTCATATATAACATCAAAACCTGACCTGATAAAAAGAAACTGATGACATTTCCTGATTCAGCAGTGTAAAACCCCCTATATGAGTTTTAGAAATCAAGAAGTCAAAAAACAAGTGTTGTATAGTGTACTTAATTCCTTTTCATTTTAATGCATATCAAATCAGGTTCAATAAGCGGCAATCAACTTTTAAATTTGCAGTCCCAATGATTAGAAGAGAGCCGTAAAAGTTATTGTACGATTGCTATTTCTTTAAAGATGTGTTTCGTAATAATACAACTTCTAAATCAAGACTTACATTTTCTAACCTTTCATCTGGAATGAGACCCCTTTACGATTCAGATAATCTTCCCATTCTAATACATCTAATTAAAAAAGAAGAAATTTTTGCCTCAATTTAAAATAAAAAAATATTTGTTCATGAGACTTCTATGTTACATACTCAAAGTCAAGTACAAAATAATAATAATAATTACATTTTAAATAGCTTTTGTATATTTCTTTAATAAATTAATTTAAAAAATGCAAACGAAGACATAAGTAAGTCATTGTTCTGCTACAAAAAACCATGGATTGAAAAGGAGACTGCCTGATAGAATAGGCTTACTCCGAATAAACTTCCTTTTTGATGTAGGTGGACAATAAAAAAAACAATGACTCTCCGTGTTCGAGGGCAGATTGTAAATGGAATGCTTATTGAGAAGGGTTAGATTGACGATTTGTGACTCGGCCTTTGCGATGTCCCTGTCCACTTTGAAATCATCTGGAGGAGGTCGTCCTTGGTGGAGCGGATGCCATAGCGCTCCGTAGAGGACTCGGGCCCCATGGGGGAGATGGCTTCCACCTGAGAGTGTTGGAAAGTCTTTGCTTAGTTCCCAAGAATGGATTTAGAGTGACTGAAGAGTGAGGCCAATGCAGGCGAGGGCGTGGTGGTGTTTGGTCCGCCTTCTAGAGTGTGTGGGGGATGGGAGTCTCTCCCCAGGTCCATGCAGGGTCGCTTGTGTGGTATCTTCATGGCATGCCCGGCGGCTACTGTTGAAATGGTGCTCTGTTTCAGTATGAGTGGATGTAGGGCAGGTGGACCCCCCCCCCCTCCCCGGAATAAAGGACGGCGACGGATCGGTGGGCAGATAACTGCGCGTATCATAAATGAATTATGTGTATCATTGTGATTTGTGGCTGTTGAAAGGATTGTGTTGTTGGATGTCTTGTTTTTATCTTGGAAGTACACTCTTGGGTTCCTCGGGGCGGCGGCTATGAGTTTAAAGGACGTGGGTGGGTGACTGGAAGGGAGGTCGTCCCCTGTATCTTTTGCATAGTTAATAAAAGGTGAATTTTGCAAACGAAAACGTAAGTAATTCATTTTTCTGCTGCAAAAAACGATGGATTCACTTGAAAAAAAGACTCCCCGATAGAATAGGCTAGTAGGTAGACAGGACAAAGGCAATGACTCTTTCTCTCTCTCTCTCACGGGAGTCCATTCCTCCCTCCCTCCGGGGTGCCCGACACGTCATCTTCTTTGAGCAGACGGAATAAGCCAGCCAACCAGCCTTAAGGAAGAGAGAGGAGGAGGGGGGGGGGGGGGGGTAATGTCCTTGAGGGTTTGTCTGTCTGTCTCCGACTCATCATCCTCTTTGATGCAAAGAGAATAGGCTAAGCACCCTCTGGGGAGTCATGTCCTCCTAAGCTTCCACTCTTTGCTCCATGCTTGATCCGAGGCTGTGTCACGATGAATTCTTCTCACAAATGTTGTGTTCGACGGCACAGCCGGCAGGCCACTCATTAGGAATCCTGGATCCTCAGAAGATTTCCGGGAAAAAACACTCAAATTCCAATGAAAGAAGGAAAATTACTCTTTATTGTTTACATACATTGTGACGTCAGTTTCTCTCTGTTTCTATCTCACTGGGTGAGTTATGAATTTCTCTAAAAAAGGGCAAAATGGAGAGGATTTAAAAAATATTCATTTGCTAATTTTGATTAAAATAAGGCATTTTATAGAACATTAAGCATATCAAATTAAAGCTTGATATTTTTTCTTCATATTCATATGAATTTTTAATCATGTAAGACCTTTGAGTGAGGAACAGTGAGGATCAGTGAGTCTCTAAGAAAAACCCTTCATTTTTCGTACAAAATGACATATATTTTAAAGTTTAAATGTGCCAGAGACGAAGTAAAAATTGAAATGAGTACTTTGATCTAAGCTCTATCAAATCATTGCTTTTTATTTTTCTATACTTCAGTCCTTGTATGCCAAAAATGGCTCTGAATCTAAAAAATGCTAAAAAAATTGAAATCCATTTAGCTCTGAATTTATCACTAACTTTGAAAAATGAATACCATATTTGGAATCAGTGAATAAAACTCTATATGAATTATGGTAAATTAGTCCGACCTTTTTTTGGCTGTTGGCCAGTGTAAATTCATAATGCAGACCTGGGGAGCTCTCTGTCCGTGGAATGGACGCAGCGGAGCTTATAAGCTGGACATGAATCGTCTCTCTCATGGGCAAAGCGCTCCGGCCACCATAACCGTCGAAAGGGAGAGGAAACCGGCGTTACATTACGACGTTGGAAGGGTGATCGGCCTCAAGTTTTCCGGGGAAGGCTCTCCGACCGATGTCCTACGACAGTATTCTGTTTTCAAGAAGAAATGGATCGAAATCAAGAGGGACATTGAATCCAATTTTGAAGGATGCTCCTCCGCCATTCTTTTTGACAAGTTTAAGGGTTGTTTGGAGGGGAAGGCTTTCTTTTTAGTCAATCAAGCTGCTTCCTACAGTTTGGCTTTGGAAGAGCTCGACAAGACTTTTGAGGACAGCTTTAAACTTGCCCGAGCATACCTAGATGAAGTGAGGTCCGGAATGGCAATCCAGGACTTTCAGAAGGCAGCGAAGACTGCCATGTACCATGTCCATCAAATTCTCCAAGATACCGTCGAAAAAGGAGTTAACCCTATTGACTTCCTACTTATCACCTTCGTCAACGAGAAGCTCCCGCTCGAGCTGTTGCAGACTGGGAAGCCATGCTGATCGGAAAAGAGGAGGAGCATAAACGAAGAAATGTTCTGGAGGGGAATAACCAAGCGTGGAAGCCGGGTTCCATCTTGAACATGAAGGACTATTGTGTTTGGCTCGAGGCCTATGCCACTCGATATAAGGACGTTTCCGAGGCGGGGGAGTCCAATGTCTTCCGAGTAGCCGAGGTACCTAAGAAATGTATCTTCCACACCCACTCGGACCATTCTACAGAAGACTGCTATAGAGCGCTGGCCTACTCCTCCGACGCATGGACACGAGCTTGCAACAAGCTGAACAAGTGTTATATCTGCGTTTCCGACTTAACCCCAGGACATTCCAAGACGTGTTCTGCGGTTTGCACTCTCTGTGGGGGTAAACATTTCTCAGTAATTTGTAGCCGAAACCGAAAACGCCCATCGCGAGATTCCAAGGAAAATCCCCTGAAGAGACGAATCGTGAAGAGTGACGACTTCCCGAAAAGACCCAAACCATCGATGGACAATGTTCTACAGGAATTGGTCAAATCTCAACATGCGACCAACAGCCAGTTACAATTATTCTTATCTTCCCAAGAAAATAAACCTTCCACAAAGGGAGTTAATTTAAATAAAAAATATGTCACTAAAAAGAATCATAATAAAGACCAAAAACGCTATTCTGTTGACTCAGTTATCATTTATCCTACTACACAATGTGAATTACATGATGGTAATTCCAGCAAAAGGGGGGATGGTAGCCAATTAAGCACATCTGTTAATAATTCAAGGCTTGAAAGTCATGGTCAACTTCCTTCTATGGTTGATTCAAATGAGATGAGGAATGGAGTTAAAACTATCTGCAGAAGTGATCAAAGTCTTGTAAATTCCAAATGCAATGGGGAGATTAAGCTATGTCAAGGAGTTAAAACTTCTGGGAATGTCCCTAAATACGAAGCCTTCTGTGCTACTCTCTGTTGTTGGGTAATAAATCCAGTAAATGGGAGATCGTGTAAAGTTAGAGTATTGCTTGATTCAGGAGCTAACCTATCAATGATTGAAACCGGCGTGGCCAAGTCCCTTGGCCTTAGAGGGGAAGGTATTAACGTTGACATAGCTGTTGCTGGGGGAGCAATTAACTCATATAAGGAAAAACAAGTCATTTTTCAATTGACTAACTTGAATAAGAGTATTTCTACCCCTCCCATTGTGGCAATCACCTGTGAAAAAATTGGAAATTCACTAGAACCTATCAAATTCAATCCTAAAAACTGGGATTACACTAAACATATAGAATTCACAGAAGAGCTGCCTAGCCCCCGAGTCAGAACATTCCAAATTCTTCTAGCGGAGCCTTATTACTCTGCAATAATGCTCCAAGAGAGAAGAAAAATTTTACTACCTTCGGGAGAGCCTGACATGGCGTTCCCTATGGCAAAGTTGACTATTTTAGGATGGGTTCTGAGTGGAGCGGACGGCATTTCCGACAAAATTTCAGTAAACGATTGTAAATTGGCATTATATTCTGGAATAACTACAAGAATTAAAAAGTATGAAGATTTTGATCTTGATACAATATATCGTTCTCTTGAGTTTAATTTAACCAAGTTTTGGGATGGTGAAAATGTTGGTATAAACCCTAAAGAACCTATTACGTCAGAGCTTACTTCATTGGAACTTCAAGCTGATTTGCATATGAAAAGAACTGCTATCTTTGATACATCAAGAAAAAGTTGGTTTATAAAAATGCCATGGATAGATACTGATCAAAATGGTAGAATTTTATCCGACAATTATAATAGAGCCATTGCAGTAATGCATCAAGTTCATAATAAAGTAAAGCCGGAGCATATGAGCTTAGTGGAGGAGGCTTACCAGGAGTTTATTGACTTTGGCTATGCTGAAGAAGTTCCTTCGGACGAAAAAACTACAAATCATCCTCACTACGTTCTTACATCAAGACCTGTTTTTCGTCTTGATAAGGATTCTACCAAATGTAGAATTGTAGTTAACGCGTCCTTACCTGATGTTAAGGACAAAAGTAAATCTCTGAATAAGCTACTAATGCCTGGTAAGAATATGCTTCCACAAATAATGGAGCTTATTCTCAAGGTTAAGTGTCATAATTTTTTTGTGGCGGTAGATATAAGGAAGATGTTTTTGTCTATTAAACTTGCTGACCATCGTGACAAAGACATGTTCCGGTTTGTTTGGGGAAAACCTGGAGATAAAGCTCGTTTAATGAGGTTTAATGTTGTAGTCTTTGGGTTAGTGTCAGCCCCATATATATCTATGTGGTGCCTCAAAGAAACAGCAAGAAAGGCTTCAAACGAGTATCCTATTGCTTCAGAAATCATTGAGAAAATGACATATATGGATGATATTCATATATCCCAGGATACAGCTGAAGAAACTGTCAAAACGACTTTAGAAGTATTACACATTCTAGAGAGTGGAGGGTTTTACGGACACAAGATCGCAACTTCACATCCCGAGATACTCTCAAAGTTTGAATCAGATAGAATTGCTCCTATAAGAGGTGAATTATCAATCCTTGGTTTAAGGTTGGACACAAGTACCGACGAATTTAAGTTTGATCTAGGAGACAAGTTCGATACATTTAATCCGAACGCTGATTCATTATCTCGAAGAAACATTGTTTCCCTTGCGAGTCAAGTATTTGACACTCAAGGTTATGTCTCACCATTTGTTATGAAGTTCAAACAAATCCTCCCCCTATTATGGGAAGACAAACTTAAGTGGGATGAAAATCTAAAGAGTAAAAATACAGAAGCTTCAACAGAAGCCGTCAAAGTATTTTCAAAATGGGTTAAACAAATCCCAATGTTAAAAGATCTCCGTTTTCCTCGATATAATGGGGGAGACATCAGCTTTCTTGCTGTATTCGGGGATGCCTCAAAAGTAGGATTGGGTGTTGCTGCCTACCTTATTGTAAAAACTAAGAGTGGTAAAATATTGAGTCAACTTATCTACTCAAAAAGCTCATTAATGCCTAAAGCTCTTCGTGAAAAAAGTAAACTAGAGGACATATTGACAATAGCCAGGGCGGAGTTGGTAGCTCTTACTATGGCTGTGACTATGGCAAATTACATTCAAAATGCACTTAAGCCAATGGTTTGTCCAAAGAATACCGTTATATTTACTGATTCTCTTTTGAATTTGCAGAGAATACAGAGAGGTAAAGGCTGTTGTAAGCCATGGGAAGAGCGTAGAGTTTGTCAGGTACTTGACAATCTTTTTGGTGCTCAAGTAAAGTTTTGCCCAGGAATTCTAAACCCGGCAGATTTACCTAGTAGAGGTTGCTACATGAACGAGCTTTTGGCCCAAATTGACTTTTGGAAATATGGACCCAAATTTCTATCAAATACCCGTGACAAATGGCCAAAACAGCCACGGCTAACGGAAGACTGTAAAAATAGATCTTTGACGAATGGTCCGGATCTTGCCATATATTTTGCACAAATTAATGCATTGGCTGCTGAATGTCATAAAGCTATGATTCATGAAGTACAAATCCGTTCTTACTCAGCCATAGAGGAACTGATTCTTCGTTGTTCAAAGTTATCTTTAATTAAAAGGGTGCTTATTCGAATTAGAAGATGGGCCCGTAAGGAGACTACAAAATCCCTTAAGGTAACAAGAGAGGAATCAGAATGGGCGGAAATTCTGTTAATCAAATCAGAACAAGAAATTAAGTTTTCAAAGGAACTTAGATTCTTGAAAAGCGGTTGCTCTAAGCCTACAAAGTGCAAATTTGTTCCAGGATCGCCTTTGAGGCATCTACCTGTCTTTTATGATAAAAAGTTTGGAGTTATCAGACTTCAGAGCCGATTGCATAGATCTTCCTCTATAGCTTTTGACGTAACAAATCCTATAATCGTCCCAAGGGGAACTCTGGCCGAGAGACTCGTACTGGATACGCATCAAAAGCTTTTTCATTGTTCACAGAAGCAAACATTCCATACACTTCGTGAAAGATATTGGTTTATTGGCAATTTTGGATATGTCAAAGCTTTAGTTAGAAAGTTATGTAAGGCACCTAGGTGTCGATATGTAAAGTTTGAGTCGCCGAAAATGGCTCCATTGCCTGCATTCCGAATAGATAATCCTTGTCCGTGGAGAAACGTAGGGATTGATTATCTTGGACCGTTGCAATGTAAGCATTTATGTGGCGAAAGCTACGAGAATCGTTGTCCTCACCCTCCAACGTTCAAAATATGGATGGCTTTGTTTACATGCTTACATACGAGAGCCATCCACGTTGAGATCATTGAATCTTGTTCAACACGAGAGTTCTTACAAACTCTTAGGAGATTCGTTGGTCGGTATGGAAAGCCGAAAATCATATACTCGGATAATGCTCGACATTTTATAGCAGCTAATAGACAACTCCAAACGCTAAGAAAATTAGACTTCGAAAAAATTCAAGAGGAAAGCTATTCAGGCGAATTTATTGAATGGAAGTTCAGTACACCTGAAGCCCCTTGGACCAACGGAGTCACAGAGCGTATGGTAGCTATCTTCAAAAGACAATTAAAAGTTATTATTCAAAAAAATATTTTACCTATAATGGAGCTTCAAACAATAATATCCGAGCTAGTTGGCGCTATAAATGATCGCCCACTCGGAACTACAAAAGATGGGGAGTTGGGCATATCTCCTAACATGTTGCAATATGGAAGAAATCTTCATCCTTTAAATACACCTGTAAATAAGGTGATGGAAAATATACCATGTTCTGATATGTGGATAAATAGAAAGCGAATATTAAACGCATTTTGGTCTGCTTGGCGTAAAGAATACTTACAGGAACTGAGTATACCTTCAAAGTGGATCAAAGATTCTACTTATTTAGAAAAGCTCCGCACTGGGGATATTGTTCTGTTAAAGCCAGATACCCTCGAGAAGAACCAATGGAGACTTGGAAAAGTCATTGAGGTCCATGAAAATAACCAAGGTGTTGCATCGACCGTCTCTGTAAAACTACCCTTATCAAATACAATTATCATGAGATCAATTAGGCAAGTAGCTTTGCTCGAGTCTTCGCAAACTCCGACAGAGACGGACAATAAGAGTACGGACTTGGGGAATCTTAAGCGAGATAATGAATGTGACGGAAACGGACGACGGACGCTGAAAGTTACCCAAACAAAGAGACTGATCATCTCCGAGGAAGGGATCAACCGATCTCCCGTCAGAAGTGAACCCGTTCATGAATCTTGTGATGGAGGAACCAAAGACCCTGACCCAGGCATGGAGGCATTAACTGCTACCTCTGAGTCTGCGCTTGTTCCACTTCAGCACTTAGAGGACGCTGAAGTGAACCTTTGTGACGTATCGAATGAGCTGTCAAGAAAGAAACATAGCAATAATGATAGTCATAAGGGTTTAGGAAGAAGAAGGCAACACAAAGGTTACTATAAACTCCTTAATAAAGGAAAACTCTGAAGAGGGTTTATTTCAATACTTAAAGAGTATTTTTTTCCCCTCTTACATATATATAAAAATTATATAATAATTATATACAAACTAATTTCGGAAATAAATTGAGCCACATTTTTCCTTATAGGTTTTCTCATTTTTCTTCCTAAAAAGGTTTTATGGCACAATGTTCCATTTATATATTTTTTTATCCGTGAGCAATCGATAGAACCGCACGGATCAAAATAAATCATGTTGAATTCAAAGCAGTAGTCGGACCTGCCGAGGGCCAGAAGCCTTACAACCTTCTGACCAGAGGTTCTATATGGGAATTACGAACCCATGGAATCTAAACTCCTTGATCTTGAATACGGTTGATTGTGTTTTCATTCTGATGGAAACTATGACGCTGGAAGCTACAGGACAAGCAGGCGTTCCCTTTATAAAAAATACTCTATTTTTCCTAATATTAGGTTTTTATAGAGAGTACTAATGTTTTTCACCTTAGTCAGAAGACTCCTTATTGGATCAGACTTTGGTTTGTTTTAACAAGGTTGGCAAGGTTTGAGGATTAACCTTCTGGTTTGAGGTATACATTTCTTTGTAGGCCCGATTTTGGGGGGTATATTTCTGTTTCTTTTTCTTTTGTTAGTAAGTAAAATTAAGGGGTATTTTTCATCGGGTTGATTGTAAGTGTGTATCTTGAACATATACAGACGGGTGCCGAGGAAAAAACGTAATGGGAAAGTTCGCAACTATCAACAAGATTTTACTCAAGCCTAACATCGTAGTCGACAAATATACTAGTGATAAATGATCCTGCAATTGAGTGACAGTGCGCATGTTAACTCGACTACCTCAGGGATCCGCACATTTCCTAAAATGAAATTTTCCTTCATTATGATACCTTTATCTCTCTTGAGATTGCTAAACGTCTCATGGGGGAGTGTCGCGTCAATCCTATCATTTTAGTATAATATAATATCATTAATGTTAGCATCATTACAAGCTTATATTTGTTACATTTCATCCTAGCAACTTGCTTTATGGCGCCAGGAGTTAGCGTGTCTGTTCTTTGGTATGCACATCTCCCGGGAAAATGGAGGCAGCCATTTTGAAATCAACTCCTTCCCCCCTCCAGTGCTTCATGTTCATTCGTGCTTCATCCCCTAAAAGATAGTCTGCCTATTCTGCCAGGAGGGGAGCCAGGAGGCTGCTCTCTGAATATGAGCATTTTACGCGGGAAGGAGTGGGTGGTTATTCTTTTTTATCATTTCATGATCAGTTATCATCGATCTTCAATAAAGAGAACACCTGACCCTATTTCAGTTGTATTTCGTTTTATTTAAGGTATTTCATATATTATATTACTTTGGTCATCACATTGGGTTTTCTGGGGATCTAATTGAGTTTATACAGTCCACTTGTTTCTACAGGTGCGATCAAAGTGCCTCTCTATGTATCAAAATTTTCTATCTACTGTCAGTAGTCAGTCATAGATAATTTTTACAACAAGCTTGCTTCAAAACGAAGATCAATCATTCTGAGAGTATCATTGACGATCCTAGCCATGGTGTTTGAGTCAGAAGTGAGGACGAATGAGCATTTCACCACAAATGGAACATGAAAGGAGTTTTTATCTAAACGCCAATTAGATGCATAACTCTTCCTTTTTATTTGGGTTAAAACGTTGATTGACCAAAAGCCTCATACTTATTGAAAAGGCGTCATAAATTTAGGCGTGCATTATTTCCCTCCAAAAATCATCAAAAGAATAGAATGAATTGAAAAATTATAAAATGATACAAGAGGTGATAAAATAAGTTCAACAATTTTCTTAAAAAGACAAAAAAGTGTTCATATCAGGGTATTATGGAGAAAATGATTTTTCTTAAATTTCCCAAAATGTTTTTATATGGAAAAAAATAGAAAAATATGAATTTTTATTTATTTATGTGATTCACATTTTTTCCGCTCTCTATTTATTACACATCAATTCACTCTTGCGGATTTTGTATATAAAACGAGTGAAAACATTTAATATTTTTTGAGGAACTGTTTGTATTAAATATTGATAAGTGTGAAAAATGATTTTTATCATAGACATTATATTATTAACATCATTTCCATACCGTTCAATATTTATTCAAGTCAACGTATAGAAAATAGGTAAACTTTTTCATTGTATATAACGGTAAGCTCATCTATTCTTTAGTAAGGATCTTCGTTTATTGTTCTTTTTATTTCATTTGTATCTTGAGTTGCTAAAATTCTAAGTTATAAAAATGCAGGCACAATAACAAACAAGGTGATATACTGATGATCCTCCAGTCTGTTGTAGTTCTAGTACTAATATATTCTAACTACATTCCATATCTTTAGATTTCATGGATCAAGCTCGCCAAGACAGTTAACGAAGTCAATAGAAACTCATTTCTGTTATGTCCCTGACGTCATGTCTACTGTGCCTTACTCTTTTCTCTTCCCGGGCATATTTCCTTCTTTCCCCATACAGTTATAATAAAGTAGCCTGCAAGTAATGACCCTCACATTTGTCGTTCTTTAATATTCGTTCCTGCCGTGCAACTTAATTGGCGTCGACTTTGAGATATTGATATACTAATATAATATATAAATATACTATATAAAAAATATATATACTAATAAAAACATATATAATCAGGGGCGTAGACAACGGGGGGGGGGGGGGGGGGGGTGCATGTACAATCATCCCCCCCAGGTTTTGGGAATGATATTTGCTTACTTAATAAGCCATAATGATGATAATCATAGTAATAATAATAATGATTAACAATTATAATATTAACTAGAGGCATATATACACTCAGAGAGGGCAAACCTCCGCCGTCACGGGGTCCTTATGAGCCTCCGAGGCGGATTTTTCACGACTGGGGAGGCGTAGAGGGACGGGGGAGGGTTTCCCTAGACGGAAATTCGAGAGGAAGACGTTCCGGCACCCAATTTCACATCACAGCTACATCTATTGGCAGAGTAGGCTAACTTGAAATATTTAGTAGTATTTAGCTCATTTGGCGCCCTAATTCTGCACTCAGGGTACCAAAATTTAATCACTTCTGGCTTTTTTTGCATTTCCACACACTCAAAATTTCATCCAAACCTGTTCAGTACTTTTTGAGTTATCCTGCTGACAAACCAACAACTAACTAACCAACAAACCAACAATGCCAGTGAAAACATACCTCCTTCGCGGAGGTAATAATTATAATAATTATGATGATGATAATAATAATCCTCATCATTATTGTAATTGTGTTTATTGCTATTAGCCGCATTCACACGGTGAAAGCCAATTCAGACGGTAAAGAAAAGAAAATCTTACAAGTATTTTGTGGTTATCTTGTGGTTTGGAAACCACAAGATAACCACAAGATTAATCGCGCATATTTTGCAGTGCGCGCAATCTCGTAGTGTGGAAACCAAAAGATAACCACGAGTTTTGCGTGTTCAAATGGGGCAAACCACAAGATAACCACAAGATTGGCTTTTAACGTGTGAAAGAAGCTATTGAAAATCAGGGATGCGGATTACGAGCGTACGCCGTGTTATGTGCGCATTACGTGCGGGGAGAGAAGGAACGCGCTAAGGCAGTTAGCTAGAAAACAAAAACACGTGGTGAGTCCGCTCAGCAGGAGGCCTTGTCTTCCTTAACTTTTTAAGGGGGAAATATATGTGAGTGTGTCACTTACATAATTCACAGCGTGAATTGATTTTAGGATTCTAGGATGGCTCATAATAAGAAGTTGAAAACATCAAAGATCACTTCTTTTTTCAAGCACAATGAGAAAGAAGAACATGATGACGAACAGCCGTCTACATCAAAATCGGATGATGTCGGAGATAGGCCTGTTCTTCCTGAAGTTCAACCAGAAGAAAGTGCCGTTGAGGGTGATGGAGCATCTGAGGCGAAAGATGATGATGAAGCTGATGCCGGTTTTGACGACTGGGTTAGCCCCAATCACCCCCCTACTTCTTCCATTCCCGTAGTAGAAACTAAAACGCAGAAAATTCTGTTTCAAGCCAAATGGTACCAAAGCTACCCCTGGATCCATTACGAACCCTCCCTGAAACGGGTACTGTGTTTCTACTGTGCACAGGCAGAAAAACGCGGACTCTTGAAATTGGCCAAGAACAAAGAACCAGCATTTGTTTCAGTCGGCTTTTGTAACTGGAAAAAGGCATCACCCAGATTTGAGAGCCACCAGGCTTCAAATTGTCACAGAGTCGCAAAGGCAGCGATTTCCTTGAAACCTGAGGCAAAAATCGATGTCAAAATGGACGCCAACCGCCGTCAACAGCAGGAAACAGCTCAACGAGCACTGATGAAGGTCTTCAAGAGCTTGCGATTCCTTCTGCGACAGGGTCTGTCATTTAGAGGCCACACAGCTGAGGAGGGAAACTTCCAACAGTTGCTGAACGTCTTCCGCGATGATGATGAAGGACTTGACAGATATCTCAAGCGGTCAATCAGCTTCACATCTCCACAGGCCCAAGAAGAGATGATCCAGATGTTCGGTGCAGACATAGTAAGAACACTTGCGGCACAGATTGCGAAAGATGGACCGTTCGGAGTAATGGTTGATGGGACACAGGACATCACTGGAGTCGAACAAGAAGCTATCTGCTTCCGCCACGTTGATGACAATCTGGATGTACATGAAGAGTTTGTGGGACTGTATGAGCTGCCGTCCACATCTGGGGAAATGATCTCGAAAATGATTTTCGATGTAATCACCCGCCTGTCACTGTCGACTGACAATTTGAGAGCCCAAACATATGATGGGGCAGCCAACATGCTGGGCCAGTACAAAGGATGCCAAGCCAAAGTGAAGGAGCGCCAACCCCTCGCACTGAACTTTCACTGTGCATCACACGTTGCTAATCTCATTATGCAGCATGCAGTCTCCGATTGCCCCGCAGTTCGAGATGCCATCCAATGGGTTCATGAGCTTGGTGTTCTCTTCAAGAGATCCGGGAAGTTTAAGGTGAGTACATACCTCATGGTACATGAATTCACAATTAATCTCATTCGTGCCTCATTCAGATTCATGAAGTTATGCTGAGTATAATGTAGGTACCTTATATTTGATATATTAGTTTATCACATATTATATGAAATATTAATTATTTTTTACGATAAAACATAATAAAATATTACACCGTTCGTCTTAACCTATACAGGGCATCTTCCAGGACATTGCACAAGACAGCCTCTCCGATGATCAGCCGGTAAAGCCCTCTACTATTCGCCCCCTTTGTCCGACCCGATGGCTCTGTAGGTCGCCTGCAATTCTCTCCGTCAAAGACAACTACGAGCCTGTTCTGGAAAGCCTAAGGGAAATGGCGTCATCAGGCACCTCGGAATCAGCGGTGAAGGCGAACGGTCTTCTTGATCGCTTTGAGAAAGGAGCGACGTACCTGAGCCTAGAGATGGTGACCAAGCCAATCGTTGCCCTTGAACAGCTGAATCGGTCCTGTCAATCCCGCTCCGCTATCGTTTCAGGTACGCTATTCCAAAAAGACTCTTTAATTTTGTAACTTAGTCTTCAAAACTAAATATTGTAAATGTATTCTCTTGGTTAGATTAAACCTCAGTATGCATATTTCATTGTGTGTTAAAAAAAATCATAAGCCATGTAATGTTCTTTTGACACACACAGGTATGCTGGAAGCAGTCAAAGTGACAAGGAGTCAGATGATGGCATGGAGAACAGATGAGGAATTCCACGATCTGTTCGAGAAAGCAGTGTCAAAAGTGGATGAGCTGGACCTGGATCCACTAAGTGTTCCAAGGAAAAGAAATCCACCCAGACGCCTCACAGGAACCGCCGCGCCATTCCACCCAACCAGCCCGGAACAACACTTCAGGCAGCAATACTTGGCATTCATTGACGCCATTATTGTACAAATGGACGACAGGTACGACTCGTCACAGTGCAACCTCGCTGCCTACAAGGTTCTTGGAGATATGCTGATCTCAGGCAAGGTTCTAGACGAGAAGGCCATCAAGCAATATCCGGAACTACAAAAGGATGTGCTAGCAGTACAACTGGCTATGTACCGACAAACGACGGAGGCGAAGAGTGTGCAGGAGGCGAGAGAGGCGTACAAAGCCATGACACCAGAAGTCCGCAACCTCTTCCCCCAAGTAGCTACCCTCATGAAGTTGCTTCTCGTGTGTCCAGTAACCTCAAGCGAATGCGAGCGTAGCTTTTCCGCTCTAAGGAGACTCAAGACGTGGCTGAGAAGCACTATGACTCAGAAGAGGCTCAATGCAGTAGCTGTCTGTAACAGCCACCACCTCCTGCTTGACAACATATCCCTACAGCGTCTTGTCAAGGAGTTTGCGGGCAGGAACGAAAAGAGGCGCAAGATATTTGGTTTCTAAGACACAAATTTGCAAGACTACAAAAGTAAAACTGACTAAGAGACCGATATGTTTGTTTGTTGAGCCATGAATGCTCCTTAAGTAAGTTTACCAACTTACCGCATGTCTCTATTATCTGATTAGCAACTGTTAATTAAGCTGTTTTGTTACTTATGGTATGGGAATGAAGCAACAACTTTTTTCTTTTCATCGAGACTACTTTTCAGGCACGAACCTACTACTAGCAATACCTTCTCATATATGATATGTATTATATTTATTTATTAGTTTATATCAGATTATATTACAGGTATATGATATTTATACATATATATATATATACATTATATGCATTATTTATATACACGTTATTTTCTCAAGTCGGTTTTTATTGAAATACATGTGTGGTCTGGCCCACTCGTGTTATAGGCATTATACATTGTGTGCAAAATGCATCAGCGCAATCTAAAACAGAATAGAAAATGAATGTGATACAACAGTATACATAATAATTCGTGACAGAGAGTACCATACTACTATCTTTATAACAAGTATTATTCAAACAAACATATATAATTATGTATAATCATGAATTGTTCAACTTCATGCTCCCACTATATGACTATTGTTACACTAATACTGATATCAGGACTGACTGGTATACATTAGTTTGTTGTTAAGCTTGCAGCAGCTACATCTTTTCTGTATTGTTAACTATTTATTTATTTTTGTTTTATTTAAGATGCACTTTGTTTTGTATTCATTTAAAGTATGTTGATTGATGCATGAAGACATAAGTTTGAAATGTTTAAAGAAGTTTGTTTCATGTAAAGCGCAGTGTGAATTTACCCTGTCTTGAAATGATAAAAGGAACCTATTAGTATTAGCATTATTATTTGTATTAGTATTATTTTTTATTTGTATTATTATTATTACTATTATAAGACTGAGATCAAATAGAAGTAAATAATGCCCTAATTTGAAACGATGCAATGCCGTTATGGTTCCGATTTCTTCACAAACTTACAAAGCAGTATTGTTACTCCATGGATCATAGTGATACTGTTTATGTTTTTTGTATCTGTATGTTAATGAGCCGCCAGCCAATATCCATCTATGGATACTATGCCTGTTTCTTTGAGGTAAAAAAAGCATAGTATGTACGTATTCATTATGCTTTATAATGAACAGACATATTGTTCAAAGTTTAATCGTTATTTGTTTGTTGTTTATGTGTTCTATTCACAAATGGCCACAGAGGCTGTTTTCATTCATAACCACATACCCCTATCAAGACAACAAAGACTATACCTGCGTGTACACAGTTGACATTGTTTTTTTTTCTGAAGAGGTGTAACAGCAAAATTTACAGAGATAAATAAATACGTAGTGTGGTTCAATATGCAATACTATGTGTCAGTCCATTCTGTATTCGTATGCCACGGTGTGTAGATCTTGTCGATGTATGTCTGTCCATTCAAGGCGTAGTATGTGTGTGGTGCGCGCACCCATGTGTGTGTGTGTGTGTGTGTGTGAGTGCGTGCACGCTTGTGTGTGTTATTTTACCTCATTAAGTATGCATCAGATTGCACGATTTCAAGTTCAAAATTGCAAAAGCTCCCTACCGTAGGAGGGGGGACACCCACTCCCACACCCTCCTCCCGCTCGGTCGCTTCGCTCCCTCACTAGCGTTGGCAGCCCAGTCAGCCCCCCAGGTGTACGAACCTGTCTACGCCATTATATAATAATATTCTTATCTCAGGCATCCCAGCACAACAATTTCTATCTTCCCCGATCCTGCCCTGTCCTCTCCACCATCAAGAGATTGAGAAAGGACTTCGATAACACAGGCCAACAAATTTTGGTCATTTTTTTTGATTGAACGAAATGTACATAGATAGCTAAAATGAGACCTCCTGAATCCAATCTGGCTTACTTTTTCTGTGGCACATCCAGATTTTTGATTTTGAGTTTTTTTGAAACGGTCACTTTATGATGAGTACAATTTTTAAATACGATTCTTCGTTAGTATATTAAGTTTAAAAGAAAATTAATAAAATTATATTTGCTCGTGATGAATTACAAATAAAAATGGCCATTCAAATTATTTTCCTTCCATTCAAAGTCCTGGTATGATTTCAAAACTGGTGAAAAAGTAATCAAAATGGTTAATTCAAAGTGATGCCTATAACTTCTTGGATTTTTATGAAATTACTCAAAAGAGACCATATTCCTATAGTCGAAACCCTTGCAAATCATGTTAAGTTAATGTATTATTAGTTTAATTTTAACGACATATATTAGCAAATAAATAAAAATTAATAAGCGCTTTTAATTTAAAAAAATTGCTAGGTTGGGTGACCATTTACAATAGTTGCGGGATTTGAAATAAGAAACTAAGACATATTAAACATAGATAAACTTAAGTATATTATTGTACTATCTGATTACATTGAAATTTTAAAATGGTTCAATTTTTTTTTTCACTTTCTCGTTTGTATACTTGTCAGAATCCCTTTGATCGTCCACAATAATCCGCCTTAAATGTACTCGTCCCCCACCAGCTCTATGAGACCGCCAAGAGGCAGTGAGTGCTGACTTTCTGATCCGAAAAGACGTTGAAGAGATGAAACAGAGCACCTACTCACCCGACCTGAGCCTCTGCAACCGGTATCTGTTCCGGAAGTTGAATTACCTGTTCCGGAATGACGAGTTTGAGGAAAACTAGCTATTCAATCATCTCCGAACACTCCGGGACCACCGCCACGACGTCATTATAGTTTGAGGGGATTATATTTACTAATTTAGACGTATTTTTATCATTTTAATAAAAATTCCGAGTTTTATTGGGTCAGACTCATTCTCTATGACCCAAACTAATATAAAGTATATATCGAATAACAAAAGAAAATTTTCGAACTTAAGATATAGACAAAAAAGAACATAAGCCGGGGGGAAAAATACTATCAGAAGTATTGTCAGGGGTTGACAAGAGGTTCTGGAGATTTAAATTTCAATAATATAAAAATACAAGTACAATTTTCATATAAAAAATGCCATTGACAGACGAATGATCTTTTTAAATTTCGATTTCATTCTATTTATTACTTTATACTGAACATCATTAGTATTGAAGTCTAGTATTGCACTGAGAAAAACGCTTAGCTAGTTAATAACCAGAATTTAAATATGTGAAAATTGCCTCTTTAACAATATTACGTGAATAACATCGTATTAGGGACACAAAAACGAGAGAAAATACTTCAAGACCACATTCAGCTTTGCCCAAGAGCCTTGATTCACCAATACCCCTGCCAAATGGTTCCATATTTTCATTTCATGAGCTTTTCATAAGAAGGAGTTATCCCGAAAGCTCCTAAGGCTCCACTTCCTACCGTTAAGGAAGGTAAGCCGGAATCAGCGTCGAAGGGTCCTTGTCCCATCATGTCCTCATCATCAAAAACTCCAATCTCCTCCTCTAGAAGGTTACGGGAATCAATAGGAGACTCTCCAATAAAGATTACAATTAATATAAAAAGTACAAGCCATAATGATGATTTAAAAAAAATAATACTAATAATTTTGAACAATCTGGGGATCCTAACACGTAGAGATGTCAGACGATAGAGTACAAGATACATTTAATCATCGATATCTCCTCCTGGCTTCGTATCGACTCCTGATTGCAAGCCTAGTTATGCTAATACTTATCGGAGAGGTATATTCTAGACTCCTTCTTCGTAGAATGACGGGTTTAGCAGCAAATCATAACAAACATAAATCAATGTTATTAAGAAACTTTAATGAAAAAGGATTTATATTCAATTCTAGTGTCCAACCTTCTTTCTAGACATGCTATTTTTGTTCACTTTCCGTTTTTTACATTGTTTTTATTACGAAGTATGAAATTCATATTTCATTTAGCGTCTTTATGATATATTATTCATGTCCTTTAACAGTTGTTCTCCCCCATCCCTGCAGATGTTTTTACTAGAAAAACTGTAAATTTTATTTCCTCGAAGATGTGAATATATAATTATTAAAAAAATGTTATTAAATTGCGCAACGCTTCTCAATCCTAACCCTCTTGGAAGAGATAAATAAAAAATAAAATGAATATGACTGTCCATATTTTCTACCAAACCTCTCCATAGCTATCTTGGTTGGCAAAACATTTAAATAACCTATATATATTTATATACATGTATATATATTGTTTTAAAGCTGTCTTGATCATACGAGTGTGACATTTTCTAAATGAGAATTTGCTGTGAATTACCTTGTTATTGAACGAGATTACTTTATTTTATCACGGTTAAAAACCTTTGATAGATGTACCAGTGCCTTACAGTAGATAATCCGATCTATGATGCTGAGCTCGACCATGAAAAAGTATTAGTCACTTCTGAAGCATGTCCACTTTATTTATCAGCCCTCAATACGTAACATTTCCACCAAAAGTATAGATTAATATTAAATAATAGATACATATTTTTGATTTGATATAGATTTGTTATGGGGACCCAACCACCGATTTGATTATTAACTGGAATCTCACAAAGAAAATAAATTCAGTTCACATAAAAAGAGATCTTTGGAGACCAAGATGGCTTCCCCATTTGGCAAAACAATTGTGTAGTCTTGGGAATGGAAAAAAGGCATTACACAATTCTCATTGATATCGTCATCCTATGTCATACATCATGTAGTCCTTTAAAATGACGTCACTTTTGTCATTTATCTTTTTTTTCTTAGATGGTTCGATAGAATTGCATCCGACAGGATATAAATTAGCATTATAGCATTCAAATTAGTCTATCGAATATAGGATATTATCAATGAAGTAGATCAAAAATAGCTCAAATATTTCATAATAAAAAGCAAATAAGACGATTCCCATCAGTTGCTCATGGGATATTGTTTTTCCCTTTTTTATTCAGTCCATTGTGCATAAAGCAGGGAATACTATAACAACCTGGAATATGAACTCCCTCCTTTCTATTTCAAAGTTTAACTACCTTCGTAAAAAAAGGAAAGGAAAAGGAGAGAGTTCCTAAAAGGAACTCTCTACCTTTTCCCTTTGCTTTTTATATTGTCATACGCCTAATATATTTATGTACCTATAATTGCAAAATTGATTTCTTAACGAATAATTTTTTTAATTATTTCTTTCAATGCATAAGAAGTAATTACTGCCAATTCATATGTTTCCGTTTATTGGACATATCATTAACGTAATAATTAATCGGAGTAATGTATTTTTTGCATATCTCTGAATAACAAACTCCTTCTTTATTTGTCATATCAATTAGCTTTAATTATCAATATTCAGCGACCAACAAATATGATAAGGGAAAAATGTATCCTTAATGTTGTGTACAGAGTCAATATTTATAGTTATTCTTGATTTCATTCTTGAATATTAATATGATAACAGGTGTATAAGAATATAGATATATTCATATTCCTATACATATTTTTATTCAGGTCTCTCCTTCGTTGAATATATTTCATTTAACAGATCCATGAAACACTTCTAAAGTCTAAGGTTTATTCAGTTTTCAATACGTGATATAATATGGACATTATCATTTTTAATAGAAAACAAAAAAATATTTATAAATACATTTATTTTTTTGCTTATTTGGTTCGATTGCAAATAAATTTAGCATTACAGCATTAAATTTAGTTTATCGAATTAAGAATATTATTAATGAGGCTGACCAAAATGATCTTCCCCTCTTGGAATTCGAACTTGCACCCTCAACTTTGAGAGTTGAAGACGCCTTAACGCCCTGAGCTATCTTACTTTCTTATATGAAAAAATATATTAGTTTGTATTTTTTATTTACTTTATTGATCTTTTGTGTAATTGCGTCACTAGACAAGGGGTTCTTCATTATAACACAATTATGGCATTTTAAAGCAATTAATCTACTACCTCCAATGGAACATTGGATCTTGGATTCACAATTATGACGTATTTCTGAGGTTGTTAATTAAGCCTCCATGGGTTAAGAGGTTCCATATGCCTCAATTATTTAATATTGAGGTTTTTAATTAACTTCCAATGGAGCATTGGGCTCTGGGTATCAACACTGTGTCCCAATGGGGTCGCTAAATAAGCACCTTTTGGCCCCAGTGAGATATAATACATAAGCTCTTTCCCTACAATAACAAAGTTATATTTTGAGAATTGATCAGGTATCGATGGAGGCCACTAACAAACCGATCAAATCTACTTTATAAAAAAAGATTACGTGTTTCACGATATTGTTTTTGATTTCGAAGATATGTACAGAAGATCTGAAGAAGAGCTTCCTGCCTCCATAGATAACTTGTTTATTTGGAAAAGCTTTTTATGTTTCATATCTATATGATTGGCCTTCGGGTTCTACAAATAATATCTATGGCCTATTTGAGTTGCAAATCCATAAAAATAGAATATTTCTTATTGGTAAAATAGCTATGTTTTTGGTAATAAATATGTTTCTTATGATGAATTTACATCTATATCTATCTATCTATCTATCTATCTATCTATCTATCTATCTATCTATCTATCTATCTATCTATCTATCTATCTATCTATCTATCTATCTATCTATCTATCTATCTATCTATCTATCTATCTATCTATCTATCTATCTATCTATCTATCTATCTATCTATCTATCTATCTATCTATCTATCTATCTATCTATCTATCTATCTATCTATCTATCTATCTATCTATCTATCTATCTATCTATCTATCTATCTATCTATCTATCTATCTATCTATCTATCTATCTATCTATCTATCTATCTATCTATCTATCTATCTATCTATCTATCTATCTATCTATCTATCTATCTATCTATCTATCTATCTATCTATCTATCTATCTATCTATCTATTATCTATCTATCTATCTATCTATCTATCTATATCTATATATCTATCTATCTATCTATCTATCTATCTATCTATCTATCTATCTATCTATCGATCTATCTATCTATCTATCTATCTATCTATCTATCTATCTATCTATCTATCTATCTATCTATCTATCTATCTATCTATCTATCTATCTACTATCTATCTATCTATCTATCTATCTATCTATCTATCTATCTATCTATCTATCTATCTATCATCTATATTTATCTATCTATCTATCTATATCTATATCTATCTATCTATCTATCTATCTATCTATATTATATATGCATATCACTGATTAAATACCTGTATTTTTCCGCTTTTTTGGTATATCTTGAATTAGAGTATGCAAAGCGGGAAATATAATACATTTTTGACCTTGCAATTCCATGCACATAGAAATGATAAGTTAAAGGACCATAAAAAAATATATAATTTTGCTCCGTCCAGAAGTTTTGAGAAGTTATAAATGACTACTTCGGAGTTTATTTTCTTTCAATCTTTATAATTTTTACAAATGACAAGCCATTCATTTTTATACTTTGTAAAGCACATTATGAGAGTTTTATTTTTTTCAACACCATAAAAAATTGGTAACTCATTCAAAATCGTTAGTATCCCAAGGTTGTCAGTTAATTAACTGTAATAAGGCATTAAAGGAAAAGTAAACATAATTTGTTTTTTATAAAGTAAGTTTGCTAAAATAAATATATTGTCCCTTCTATTACTTGTCGTTTTCGTTTTAAAATTATTTGATTAGTTCATAAGGTTCTTTTTTTTTTTTTTAATTTAAATAATGGGTCATTTATTTAAAATCATACATAAAATAATATACAATAATAAATAATAAAAAAAGCAAGAGGGGTTGTGATAAAAAAAATCATAAATAAACATTGTAGTTTTAAAATTAACCCTCTGAGGCAAGACCCATCACATCATTAAACATCATAATCTGCATTATATATAGTGGAAGTGAGTACACGAAATATAGGAAGAAAAAAATTGTAAATAGTATATAAGCACATCCTTATTGCACGGCTCCCTCGATGATGTCATTTGAAGTCCTCTTATATCTTCTTACAATGAGTCTCAAGCGAGAGTAAAAATGACAGGACCACTGAGGAAAAACTTTGACGATATCCGCGGCGAAGTCCCATAACGTCACTCTTAGAATGTGGAATCTTGAGGGCAAAGGCTTTACATCTTGCCGCAGAAATAAATATTTTTTTGAACGACTCATTACGAATGAGTGTATTGGAGGTTAACACTCAGCGATGTGAGCTTTAGCGCTAGCAAGTGCAAAACTCAGAGCTTTGGACTCAGGAGATGCAGTCGCTGCCCCCAGAGGATTACCAAATAGGATATAGGCCGATAAAAACTTAGCCTCATTTTCAGAGCTGTATAAATGACTTATGTTATGGGTGACGAAAGCACGAAGATATGACAGGGCGTGGCAATCAGCGAAAGCGTGAATGAGGAATTATAGACTTTTCCGCAGTCCTTACAAGGAAAGTTGAAAAAGATGCAACCGGTAGAGATTTGAAATTGTGAGGTGAATTTTTTGCTATCCTTAACGTTGGTTGATTCCATAATTATTTTTTCCCATCTTTGCGGAAGATTTAGGTCTTGAATAAAAACCCGGCAGATTTTCTTAGCGTCCTCGTCGGGTCCGGGCGTTGTACTTAATTTAATATGCCAAGGAGTAGGCGATGTATGAAGCCTAGCTGCTCTAAGAAGTGGGAAGTAAAACTTTCCCGCTTTAAGACCACAGTCTACATCTTTTTTTAAATCGTGGATGGTGAAAGTTTCTGTTCTAAAGGCGTCTAATTCCAAGCTCTGGGGAGTTGCATGTTGCCCAAAAAGGCCCTTTTCTTGGAGTTATAATGAATAATGTCTACAGTAGAGGAAAAGTCGTAGGTTGGCGTAAGACTACATAATATTCTTTGACATGAACCCCATATCGGATAATTTTTAATAGCACATCGTAAGACTCCATAATATTCTTTGACATGAAGCCCATATCGGATAATTTTTTAATAGCACATTGGAGGCTAGGGTACCCATCATTAAAATGGAGTAAATGTGGCTATTAGAGACTGTTGACCTCCACTCCTGCTCTGGGTTGCACGAAAGATCGATGAAAATTTTCTTGTAGATTTTTGGCAACACTTTGGAAAGTTGCACCAAGCCTCCTCCGAGTTGTTTTTTAGATCTCTTCAGGGATGGAAGATAACTTTTGTGGAAGAGTTTCTGGAGCCAAGAGTCCTCTTCCTCTATCACCCAAAGGGCAATTTTGGGTAAAGCGTTTGCGAAGTAGAGAACTGAGGGAACAAATTTAATATTGTAAAAATCAATTCTTGTTTGAAGATTGTATTTTCTCCACTCCATTAGACTTGTTCTAATTAAGTTGACCAAACTATTTTTATTTGAATCTGAATTTCCACTGCGTTTCCACTCAATACCGAGTATGTTTAGACTGTTCCTCACTGGGCAACCCATAATATATGTATTGTCTTTCGGGCACCACTGTCCCAAAGGGAGGATAGCAGTTTTCTTGCAGTTGATTTCCAGTCCAGAGTGTTTCTTAAATCTTTTAAAAAAGGAGATTAGAATGGCCACTCTATTACACACCTGAAGCTCAGAGTTTCCTTCGACATAAAGTGTGACATCATCTGCGTAAATGTCAAGAAGATGCTTGAATTTTCCGAAATTGATTCCAAAGCCCGAATATTTGTATTTCAATCTCTGAGCAAATTCTTCAATTGCAGCCACGAACAGAAGAGGGGCTAAGGGACATCCCTGTCTACAACCGCGCTTAAGATGGATTGGCGGACTCTCGAGACCCTCCAAAGTAATGGTAGAAGTTCCATTAAGTAAAAGAGCTCGGACTGGGTTGAAGAAACGGGAAGGAAGTATCGCTTTATTGCACGAAGAATACACCGATGATAGAGAGTATCGAAAGCCTTTCTAAAGTCAATGGCTATAATTGCGCCAAATTTTTTATTCGAGTCCACCAAATCTATTGCGCACTGTAAGTTCCGAGCGATATCGGAGATTTTGCGCTGCTTCAAAAAGCCTTTCTGGTGACATCCAATTTTTTATTAAGCAGAGGCTCCATTTGCTTAGCAATTACTCCAGCAGAATCCTGTACGATTCATTTAAAACCGTGATAGGCCTCCAGTCCCCAATCTCAATTGCCTTCACTGTTTTGGGAATCAAAAGGTTCTTTTCACCTGATGCTGTTTATAATTAACCCTTAACCCTAACCAGGCCGGGTTATTTTGGCTCCTCTATAGCGGGGGGGGGGGGGGGTGGATTCCACCCCCCCCCTCAGATCTCGGCAACGGAGCGACGAAAATTTGTGAAATTTGGCACACAACTAGGTCTTCCACTAATGTACAACCACACGAAATTTCATCACCATAGAACAAAGGGTTTTTTAATTATGCATGTTCATTTATTCAAATATGCAAATTTTGCATCAAAATGTGATCTTTCATACACATAACAGAAATTAATGCCACTAACATCAATCTTTAGCATTATTACATCATAGTATCATACTGATATATCATACATGTCACAGAACAGGTAAAATTAATTTGCATACAGTAATTAATTATGCAAATTAGTCGGTATTTATGCATATTGTATGCTATGGGAAGTTCACGTTTTTGCCACGCGGACGTTCGCAAAATGACCTGCCGCGCCGTAGGGGTAGGTCCGATTTTTTCGAAAATGGTATCAAAAGATGCGCAATACTTCAATCTTAAAAGTCATAAAATTTTAGCGCGTAACTATTTTTTTTCACGAAAATATCCCAGAAAAACCGGAGGGGGGGGTGGATTCCGCCCCCCCGGCCTGGTTAGTGTTAATTAACCAAAATACAAATTACAAAAATAAATCTGTCATAAACATGGCAGTAAATAATTGGCTACGGCAATTGTTATTGCATGAAAAAGAGTAAGTGCATTTTCTATAGAAACTCATTTTTTACTTATAAAAAGAGTTATGACCAAAATAGTTTAATAAAAATAACTTATTTGCTTTTTTACAATTTCAATGAGGAAGGCAATTCCAAACAAATATACTCAATGCAAGTCATAAATCAATTGCACGCTTTCCTCATAAAGAGGGTTGAAGTTAAAAAAGATTTTTTTTTAGTATATAGGTTTATACAATATATATTTTGGCTCACAATTGGTATATATGCCTCTTGCTCAATTTATATATGTTTTTAACCCATGTGTTTAAAGATTATTAGTTCTTCAATTCATCTATAAAAGGGCAATGTAAGCGCTATGCGTATATTATTATTTATAATGCCATATAACCATAAAAACGTGTATACAAGATCTCGCTTTATAAATGTTTTTATAATAATTATTTTTCCTTTTAGATAGTTGATGTCCTCTCGTTCCTTTTACATAAGCTATTTTATTAAGACTATATACATAGTTTAAAATATTTATTGCATATTTAAAAAGGTTTTCGCCTAGAAAATATAAGCCCTATAGTAGAGATGAATAAAGCATTAATAAAATATTTTTTCGTTATATTGTTATAAAAGAGGAATATTTATTTGGCGGATTTTAATGTTTATTAATGTTTATTTTTACTGAGGCCCAAAACATTTTACATCACATGAATATATGTATATATATATATATATATATATATATATATATATATATATATATATATATATATATATATATATATATATATATATATATATATATATATATATAAGTATAAGAAGAGGAATTACGCACTTTGATATCATTCAACATATTATTTTGAAATTATTCCTCGCCTGATAGGCCTATTAAAATATTAAAAATTAATAACAACGGGTATAGAACATATAAAAGAAAAGCAAATGAGGGCTTTCATGACATTTACAAACTATACAAATGTAAAAGTCCTATCAAAAAGTCATTTTTGTATTCAAAAGCTACATACGATTTAATATTTTTTTTAAATTGATAAATATTGAGCAGAAACTTTGGGGTGGAATATGATCAAATTCCCTCCATACTACAAACCAGATCCGAAGGCATTTGGGATTTTTAGGGAGAAGATCAAATATTGAGCAGAATAAGAAATTGAAATCTATGTTTCAATTTCAATGACGATCAAAACATTTACCTTTTATTAATTAATATTAAATTATCAACATTTATATATGCCTTTAAATGGTTATATATAGCTTCAAAAATACAATCCACTAAAAAAGTAAGAAATCATAAATTGAACATATCTCACTCGAACATAATTTGTTATAGCTCAGTAATTAACCTATCTCGAAGCCATCCTTGTTTATATATCTAAAGATGTTTCAAATTGCAACAAATAAGACGAGTACAAGTTTTCATATCCCACGAGGCCACTTGTTAATGGACAGTTTTGGTTTAACATACATATATCAGTGCAGAAACAGGAAGGGCTCTCCGGTGTACCCTCATCAGCCAGTGCGTTCTTTTACTAAAAAAAGAGTTTCTATAGAATATTCATTTATTTATTTCAAGTAATAACAGCTGCCATAGCAAACTATTTACGACCAAGTTTCATACAGCTTTATTTTTGCAATTTATATTATATTTTTTTAATGTGCTTCTAATGATAATTTCAAAAGTTACTATTTTTAATAATACATCTTAGAAAAAATATTATTATTATATTAATTTATTTATTTTAAGAGATATTACATATATAAATAAATGTGTATATATATACATTAAAATTTTATAACTATTTAGTTTGAATAAAATCTAATTGAACATTATAATCATAAATATATGTGTCTTTTTATACCTCGGAGACATTTAAGATTTTCTCGAGGAATGCCAATATAAAAAAATAAGAACTAATAAAGAGCTATTTACAATATTTTTTCCGATTTATCAATAGTTTTGCAATATTCTTATTTCACATTTATCAATAATTTTATAACATTTTTATTTCCTACTTCTAATACGTAATTCCAAAAATATTTTTATTTTTCAAAACTCTTAAGTCCTTTAACATTATTTTCCACAAGAATATAAGGTTATTATATAATATGTGATGTTATTCTTTTTAAATGAAGCATTTACATATTATTACAAAATACGAAAAACAAGCTTTAGCTATTGTAGTAAAGATGCTCCATATTTATTTATTACAACTTTTCTACTAAGACGCTGGAAAATACGATTTTTAACATTTAATCATCCTAAAAATCCCGTTAAAAATAAATCCATCGACAATAGTTGATACCCTTGGCTTTATTATTTCATAAGGAATAAAATATAAAGGAAAAGAGGGGCAAATAAAAATATATATTATTTTTGGATGAAAGTCATAGACATTTTAAGACATAGAGAGCTTATTGGATTCTTCAGAGGCATACGTCATTGTGTCCAATATAAACTTTCTATCTCTATGACCGATTTGCGATGACAAATTCCTTTGTTCATATGGGGCGCAGGCGACAGCTGAACGATGTTTCTTTGCTATTGAAGGGAATAAGCTCTTCATATATTTATATATCTATGATGCCAGTAAGAACCATAGATATATAAAGATATAGAGAGCTGATTCCCTTCAATAGCAGAGAAACATCGTTCAACTGTATTCTGTGTGTCCACTGTAAACAAAGTAAAAAATCCGATTTACGAAATGGTTAAATTTACGCTTGAAGAAAGGAAGACTTATTTCCGTAATAGAGAGTCTTGAAACAAAACTGCTAATTTATACTACGTCATCGTAAGCTGATCATTGCCATAGATTAATATCTCTATGATCAGCTTACGATGACGTAATACAAATTACTTCGTTTATATTGGACACAAAAATACAGATGAAGAGAAATAGCTCTCTATATATTTATATCTCTATGGTAAGAACCGGTTGATATGCTAGAGCTACCTACAGAAATAGTTACTCATCCTCTACGGCTAAATATAGTATTTCACGACTCTAGGAACCAATGTCGAATTTTCTGAAGCTGTTTGACATTTTTCGATGGGTTAATGGGTTTGTTGTTGTGACTCATTTTGGTCAGTTGTTAATAAGGGGTAAAATTTCGAAGAATTATAGTTATATGCTCTTTGCTTATTCAGTAAAAATACAGAAAAATATGTTTTTCTTTTCATCTTATTTTTTTTTCCAAAATCATTTTAAGAAAATATATATGACATATTATCTGGTGTACATAAACAAAAATATCAGCTTAATAACGATTTTGACGTGTATGCACATATACTGCCTGCATTTGAAGGTTGTTTGTATGGTTAATGGGACATTATAACGAAAATATTTCCTTCAGTAGTTTTTGAAGAAAGTACCTTAGAGATATGTGCACGTTAAAAATATTTTACTGCTTGAATTAATATTGCGTACATTAAATAAATTGGATATTGCATAATCATTGCATACGAAATACTCGTTTTCTATATCATTACTTTTATGGGAATAGTTCTTAAGTATATGGAGCCCATCAAAAATAATACAACTCCTTAGCAGATGCAAAAGTTAAAATTGCTTGAGATTTTGAGATGTTTAAATTAAATAAGAAAAAAATTACAAAACTTGTTACAGCTAATTTTCCCGTCAATTAGAAGCATGTAGACAATAATGACATTTCTTCTTACAAAGTATATGGATTCCAATAATTGAGAGATGAAGTGTATCTCTGTCGTTCAGATTCTGGACACTACTGGGAAGCAATGGTCTCTTCTGGTAAGAAAACAGTCGTTCCAGTCATCTCCCTATTGGGATATCATGAACCCAGTAATCCCAACAGTAGGTTGAACTCAAGAGATAATTTCTTAGTTTTCCTACAGTTGGACAAGTTCGCAGATATAAGGCAGGGAATAATCCACACACGTTCCTACAATTTAGAATAAATAATAAATATTATAAAGCAATCATTTTACAAAGTCATAGATCCCCCCCCCCCCCTTTACATTGTAATAAAATGTTTACATCTTTCCCAAAATTGTTTTTTAAAGCGATGTTTTACTTTATTATTACAAGGTCAAATTTTTTAACTACAATGTTTATTTATTAGTTTTTGTAACATAAGTGTTATTTCTCTAAATAATGATAGTTCCTCGGTTTCATTGAGTTATTTTAATAATATAATTCTTATTCATATCTTTAGAGATTCAACCGAACCATATAGGCAAAACAATAATTTTAAAAAAATATGATTGAAAAAAAATATGAAGAATCTTTAACAAACGATATGTAAATAAAGTTGCTGTAATATACTATTAAAGGATGATCCATCTAGTAGTTGCATATTGAATTACTACTTTTTAACTTAGCTGTAGTAACATATATGTAGTTATGTAATAGTAACTAATATTTTGTGAAAAAATCCGATTTACGAAATGGTTAAATTCACGCTTGAAGAAAGGAAGACTTATTTCCGTAATAGAGAGTCTTGAAACAAAACTGCAATAAAATTACGTACTAAATTCGATCAAAATAAAGCGTCTTCCAGGCAGGTTGTGGATAAATTCGTGGAGCGTGTACGCGAAACTGGTTCGTTAATGGATAAAATAAGGCGTTTCCGTGTTCGTCCAGAGCACTCAATTGAAAACTTTGCTTCTGTTGCTAAAAGTGTATGTAAAAACCCATCTACATCAACTCAACACCGTTCGTAGCAATGGATCATTTCTAGTTACGTTTCTGCAACAAATTTAGACAAAAGACCTGAAACCATAAATAAATTAACTTCTGTCGTTAGACCATCTAATGCGTTTTCGTTTCACCCAATGGGCCGAAGACCACTTGATCGAAGATGAACATTTTTACCAAAAAATTATCTTTTCAGATGAGTTGCATTTCTACCTCGGTGAATATGTCAGTAAATAAAACTGTCATATATGCGGATCAGAAAATCTGAACCCAAATTTGGATAAGAAAATACATCCACAACAAAGTACTGTTTGGCGCGAAATACGGACCCGCGGTATTATCGTCGGCCCCTTTTTCTTCGGAAACGAGCAAGACGCTACCATTACTGTTAATGGTAACCGGATACATGGTAAGTCAAGTAAAAATGTTTCACTAAGCATCCAGAGACGATTTGAAACCCGAAATTGAAGTCAACATTGCAGCTATTGAATAGTTCATATAATCGAAAATGTATTGAAAAATCGGATCGACAGATTACCCAAGAGTAAGACCATCTATGGCGGTCATATGTATATATAGATGTTCCATCATTAACTGGAATGTTGAGTCTTTCAAATATCAAAAAATCCATCTTATTTTACAGGGATATCAAAAGGGAAAAGTTTATAGGATCTCACATGAGAAATTATTTTAAAGACCAGCAATCATTATAATATTCATAAATATTACATAAAAGAACAAATTCATCAGGATTCATAGTATTTCCAAAATTGTCACTGCCAATACAATCAGTACCGACCTACCATTTGATCCAAAGATCTCTTTATCTCATTTGAGGATCACCACCTATGCCTTGATTTAATGTAAAGAGCCTTTTTTCTTCAGAAAAAAATAAGTGCCTCCCTTTTGTTTATATTTGGAGACTGAATGAAGCCTAATTTTCTAATTATTATTATTACCATGAGAAGTTCTCGAAATGCATTTAATGTTTGCAAGCCTTTCAAATGACAAATTACTCTTCATTTTATTTCTTTTCCCCCCTACTCTTAGAGTCTCCTGTGGAGGACATTACTCTTTATATAAAATAATTAGGAGTGGAATAAAGGGTTCTTATAGGGGCTGAGCCATAATTATTATCCTCTCCCTATCCTCCCCTCAACTCATTTGACAAATAGTTTCTAAAATAAAAGTACTATCAAGATAAAATTATACTCATTACGTCACAAATATAGTAATATCTGTCTAAACTCGAAGAAACCCAAAAAAGTGGCCAGGATACACATACTATATATATAATATATATTATTGAAAATTTACCAAATTAAACTGAAACGCTATATATATATATATATAAACGATTCCATTTGAGAGCCCACTTTTGGTTAACCCTAGAATCATCTGCCTACAGCTTATTCACAAGTATTTGAGGCTCCCCAAATGTGAGCTGTGTTTGAATAAAAAGCATTTGTGAAGGAAACCAAAAAAAAACTCTGTTATTTTATATCATTTGGGAAAGTTTCCACTTCATACCTTTTAGAGTGAGAGAAAAAGAGAAACCATTATTATAATGGGCCTTCACGTATTATATTGATACTTATATAGAGCTCAAATGATTTCTCCCAGATGGTAAATTTATTATTTGTAACGCTCTTTTTTTTACAATCCTTTAATAAATGATTAGTAGAACCTTTTTTATACGTACACACGAATACTTTGCTATATATTTATAGCTGATAACAAAATTGAAAAAATTAACTTGTTTTAAACGGTTGACGCCATGCATTGGCCTTGACCTCCTGGAAACCGTGCCCGTCCATCTTGAGTAATTCTTTCTGTAGTAAAGAGTCATTTATATTCACTATGATATGTGATGCCAATACGTCTTCAAATGGCATCCTATCTAATTCAGCACTATCGCCAAGCAAACGAAGTCGGATCAAATAATCAGAGAATTTTTCGTCTGACCTCCTGACACATTGTTGGAAACGGAGACGGCGCGTCATCACGTTGTGAATGTTCATAATGGTATTGTAGGGACGTGAGCACTTCATCTACGGTAGCGTCATCCCCTATCTCCAAAAGATGTCGTATCGTGTATAGTACCCTGCTAGAGAGACACGACCGCAGATGAGCCCGTTACTCACGTTGCGTCAACAGATCCATTCTGTTACCATGGAAGTAGTCTTGGAACTGTATCTTCCAGTTTTTGAAGGTAGTGATGTCTGCGTCGTTTTCCAGCTCACTGGGCTTAAGAGTAGAGATGAACTTTGGTAGTGAATTTCTGACGGGGTTGGTGGGGTGAGGAGTGGCCGCGATCTGAGCAGAAAGAAGAGCCCTCTGACGGTTCTTTTCTATTTTAAGTTTGTATTTATGATCAAATTTGGCCCTTGTAGCTGCCACCATGCCTCGTAAATCCTGATATTGTTCAAATAAAAGTTCGTATTGGACAAAATACTTTTATTCCAGACACTCATCCGCACCGAGTTCCTTGATGGATTGTATTATGTCCACTGAGGCCTTTAGCTTCTCCAAAGCCTGCTCCGAGTGACACACCTCTACTTCTGCATTGATGATGGTGTCTATATCACACTCCGAGAGATTATGATTATGATTGGGGGAGGATTGGCTCTTCTATCTCGTATAGTTCCCAAAATATATATGTATATATAAAGATTTTTATAGATATTCTTAGGAAACCCAATCAGGAATGGAGGAAGACTGTCAAGTACAATAGTCTATGTATGAAGTTAATGTTGGGAACTGATCTCACAAACGACTCCACGCAACGTATTTCCTCAAGTTGGGCGGCTGCTCAGAGAATAATCTGGAAGTGTGAGCCAACATTTCTCAGTAATTCAACAGTGGACATCATTCGGAAAAATCACTCGAGACCCTATTTCTTCAATTTTTTTGGAGATTCTGCTGTTTTGGAGTAAAAAGCTCTTAACAACAATGTTTTATCCATACACTCCGGTCTCTTTTTATATCCATTTGATGATGGAAGGTTTAAATTCCCTCTAAGAAAGGCCGCTGTTGTTCATTTAATGCCACGGCCATGGCACCTCATAATGGCATTTCCCAATTTGAGCTACGAAACTAAGGGGTTGACTGATTTCTTTCTCAGTTTATTAAAGCTTCCTGAAACATGGAGGCCTATAATAAATTAGTCTTTAGTTGGAATATATGACGGGAGGACATTCACAAGCCAACTACAAATTTCTTCTAACTGCATAATCTTTTCGGAGCATTGCAAGGATTGTGGGAGACTTTATGGTGACACCTTACATGCCTTAGTGGATTGGCAGGGTGTCTTTATATTAAAGAAATTCGTTTCCTTAAACGTCAGAGGTCTGGATAGTTGTGGGGAGGGAATTATAAAGGCAGTTGTGCTGTTTGGGCTTCAAAAAAGAAAAGTACGTCGTTCCGACAACTCTAAGGCCGTGGACTTTGCTTTGCTAAACGCCAAAGCACAGATTGCCAGTTCTTTGACGAAGCGAGAGTATTGAAGCCAACAGACCTACGAGCAATTTTGCTATCAGCTCCAGCTAGATACACTGCATTTTCCCTGAAAATTCCGTCTCTTCGCAACGATTCATGAACCTTTGCTTCAGAGGAGGTACAATACTTCCCATCAAGTTCGTTATCTCATTTAAAGATTTTACGTCGGATTTTGAAATATTCAAAGTGATTTATTATTTGCAATATTGGAGAAACGTTTCTTAAAGTATGTATTGTGCCGTTTTATGTTTGATTAATTTTTATTCTATGTTTTAATTGTTGCCGTTCTTCTCCTAAGTATTAATTTTAGACTACAATGTCTATTTATGTTTTTAACGCAATTACCCTGGAATTTTAAGAACTTAAATGAATAGTGACGTATCTCTGCGCTCGGATCCCCCAGATCCAGGGAAGTTCAAAAATACGTATGCAAAGATTACTGCAAGAAGAGAGAAGCTAATCAAATCAGCTTCTGAATCGATTAATTTAAATATAGATTTCAAGTGGAAAAAATTTGTTATTGTTCTCACTGATGAGTCTCGTTATATTTTTTGGCTTTGGAGAGGAGGAGCTTTATGAAGCAAATCCAAGACACTCTTTTGGACACGCTAGCTTTTATACAAACAAGCCCATTGATGTTAGAGATAGAGCTGCCTCCCTCAAGAATGTCTACAAGAAGACAATCCCCTCTCTGGATGGCATTATGACAAATGTTTGTATGCGATTAAAAGGCGCCGATAAGTTGAGCCTAATATCAAAGAAAAAGTTTAAAATATCTGCTTTAAAAACAATTGGAAGATTTCAAAATGAGGGAGCTATTGTATCAATGCTATCTCAATTTGAGCACAATCCATCCAAATGCCCGCCTTCAACTAAGGCTGCTCACTTAAAACGTTATAGTGAGATGAGGGGACAAAATTACGATATTTTAATTGAGGCCAATCCGGATGCAATTCCACAAATATTGCCAATCAACGGTCAACTTGTGACTTTGAGGTTTGAGGGAATAAGGCAACAGTGCTACCAGTGCTTCAGTTAAGGACATACAAGGATGTCTTGCAGTGCAAAAAGGGTGCAAACATTTGTCTATGAAAGAATAATTAAATACAAAATTAAAGAACGCTTATCATTCAACAATATAATCAGACACCTATACCAGCTGGTAGTGATGATGGGACTAATGAAAATAAAGATAACCATCCCACTCATGGGGATACAGCAGATGAATCTGAAGAGATTGATTTGGAAACAACAAGTGATATTAACACTGATGAACCAGTCGGAGAAGGGGGCATCTTGGATAGCAATGGTTGCACTGAGCCAGAGATGCTCGTCAATACAGGTTCAGCAATCAAAAACGGGAGTGCTGGAGGAAAAGGAAACAATATAGCAACTGAACGGGAGGTATCTTGTTCTAATACGGAAGGCACATTGGAGAGCAATAATACAGAAAACGTTGGAGGAAGGAGTGTTGACGGAGGAGAAAAAGAAGACATAACTTGGACCATCCAGACAAGAGGAAGGAAAAATAATAGTGAAAGACAGGAACCTGGAGAGGAAATAAAGAAGAAACGAGTACGTTCGAAAAGTAAAACTCCACAAACATCGCCTAAATCGCCAGGAAGTTCTGCAATTGAAAAGAAATCTAAGCGAAACATCAATACATCGGTCTCCTCATAGTAAATCCTATTTTTAATTCCTTTATATGCCCTTGTCAGTATTTTCTAAATTCTATAATCTCTGACTCTAGAAAGTCAGAGCTCATGAAGTATTTGATGTATGTAGGGTGGCCCGACATCATTGTTCTGACGGACACGAGGACAACCATTAAAGGCTTTCATGGTATCCCTACTAGCTATGAGGTTTTTGAAGCCAACTCATCTTCTTCAAAGCGAGGCGTTGCCATTTTAGTAAAATATATATTTAAACCGAAATTGGTCCTTGCACACAATAGTGGCAATTTATGCTATGTTCAGATTCGACGTGGGTGTTCTGTCATTGATATATTAGGAACGTACGGTCCTAATGAGGACAACCCTAACTTTTACGCCTGTGAACTTCTTCCTCTTATAGGAAACAATAGCACAATAATAATAGGTGACCTTAATCTTCGTCTCAAGAAGGAGGATTCTACAGGATCGGGAAAGGGAAACCATAAAGCTTCAAAGACTATGCGATGGATCATGGCAAAGAAAAACCTCATTGACTGTGCTGAGTTACTTGGCAAGGATTTGCACATATTTTCTGCGAAAACAAAAAATAATAAAATCGTGACATCTAGGCTGGACATTTGTTTGCTTAAGGATGATGGACAATATACACCAACTACCTTCACATTACTTCCAACTAATATTTCTGACCATTCCTCTATTTTAATTGAATTTGAACCGAAGTTCTATAAAGAAAGAAAAAATATATGGAGATTTAACCCGCTCGTCCTTGAAGAGAATGACTGCTCTGATGAATTGAGACTGGTCATCAACACTACAAGATTCAAAATTAGTCAAGGAGCAAATATTTCAAACCGATCAATAATATGGAAAGAGAATGGAAAATAATTGCCATCAAATACTCGTGTATGAAGTCAAAACTACTAAACATACTAAATCTCGTGAAACTTGGACAAGGAAGTTATTATAAACAGGCAATTGATACCCTCATAACAAAAAACTATTGGGATGTAAGATTTGAAATGAAAAGACGATCAATAGAAATATCAAAAAGATGCAAATTTCCAGGGGTAAAATCTCCTAGGAAAGATCTAAATTACAATCCTTTTGAAGTTACGACTTATTATCAAGAACTCTATAAATGTCATGACTGTAAAACACCTCAAAAGTGCATCAAGTGTAGTATAAAGAATGCTGACTTCGCTGATCACATTCAAGTCAAATCCCCCGAAGAAGTACCTCAATCCGTAAAGGATACCGAAGAGCATTTCTCAGAAGAAGAAATAATAAAAGCTATTAGAAACTGTGGTAAACGAGGCAAAGCACCTGGTCCATCTGGATTTGGGTTCGAAGTGTACCACCATTTTGCTGAAGATGTTGCTCCAATTCTTAGAGACCTTTTTGAATGGATCCTAATGGTGGGATGTTTTCCTCAGTATATTAGTGATGGTCTTCTGGTAACCATTCCCAAAAAAGGAAAATATTCAAACTGTGTGAAAAACTTAAGGCCAATCACTCTACAAAACACACTATACAAAATATTTTCGCATGTAATAGCTGAAAGGCTTAAGAAGACCCTACCTGATATTATCCACTCCTCGCAAAGAGGGTTTATTGCAGGCCAAAGGATGGAAGACATCACAGCCAATTTACAAACAGCCTTTGAGAATATTTCAAATTGTACGATAATGACCATTGACTTCGAAAAAGCGTTTGATTCAATGTCCCACCTCCACATCATAAAGACCATTAAAATAAGGGATTTGGACACTTCATGGTACGAGCTGTTGCTACACTTCTGGTTGGCTCAAGAACATTCTCAAAAACTTTTTTTATGTTGAGCGGGGTTGCAAGCAAGGTGACTCGGTAGCATCTATTCTTTTCATCATTTCCACTGATCCATTATTTCGTGCGGCAAGTGAGAATAAGCTATTAAGAAGAACAAAGGTCAACAAGGGTCAATCTCTATATGCTTATGCCGACGACACCTCTGCCGTTATTGTCGGAGGACGAGTTCTCACGATTGCATCACTGCTTGAATTCGGAAAAATTATGGAATGGTTCGAAGGCATCTCTGGGCTAAAAATCAATGTAAATAAATCGGAACTCTTATCAACCAATAGTTACATAAAGTCATTTAAAGATTTTAACATAAAAAATAATATCAAAATCCTCGGAGTCACAATTGGAGAAGGTGCAATGGATTTAAACAAGAAAGAAATAATAATTCGAATAAAGAAATGTATTTGTCATATCAAGAGGCTTGGTTTCCACAGGTGGGAAAGAATTCAGCTGTGGAACTCACATGTGATACCAAAAGTGACTCACCTTTTAAGAATATGTGAATTCGATGACAAAATAGCAGCATCATTGGATGACGTTTTGATGAATTTCTTGGACCTTAAATCCAAAAAGAACGTATCAATCAAAGAGTCACTACTCCCAAAAACCTTGGAGGTCTAGGTGCCCTGTGTTTTAAAAGTTTTTGGAAATCCCTTTTAGCTGAGTGGGTTCTAAAATGTTTTAAAAGAGCAGACTACTGGAATTCAACAGTTTCTGAGGAATGTTTAGTGCACAATACTCGAACTATGGGGTGCGATGCACCGTAGCCAAACTATCTAAGTTGAAGTTCTGGGATCTTTTAATGAAAAACGTTTCAAATACTTTTTATATGATCGAGATGGGATTTGGAAATTTTACGCCTCTTAAGGGATCATCCATTAGGTTCCATCCTTCGCTACAACGGATAAACTCTGTTTTTATATTATTGACCTTCTAAAACTCCGAAACAATCTACTCGCATCGATGGCATATAAGAAAATTACTGCAACACAGAAGGAAAAGTGCAACTACCATTTTAACTTTAATTTATCGCGCTCTTTCAGAGAAAACCTGTCTTTAATTAGACTCCGTGAATTAAGAAAACATGTGGAACACCTCATCACTTACTCTAATAAATGCTTTTTAAAAAGAAGAAACTTGAAGACATTAGAGAAACAAGCAGTAAAAAGTTATCAAAATCACCTCATCACCCCTCAAGAAAAGTGGTTCATATATCGTGTCGTCACCGGGACTCTGGAGGTGTCTTCATTTCTAAGCAAAGAGAAAATGTGTTGGTTCTGCAAAGTGGAAGTGGAAACAACTACTCATCTCGTATACGAATGTAAGGAGCTGCGTCCCATCTACTCCATGCTTAAATTAGACCTTGAAACGAATTTTGGAGCTTCGCTAGAGAGAGAAGACTTTTTTACTCTCACGTCGAAAAATAAAATGCTGCAGCATGCAGTTATAACAAAACTACAGTATTGCATATATAGCATAAAAACGATGGAAAAAGATATCCCGAACTCTATTTTAAATATTACAATACGATATTTACAGCTTTTATTAAATTAATTTTTGGCCATTTTCTCAATTCTCTAATTTTTAACTGTTTTAATCAATTGAGTTTTTTTATGTTTTTGCTTGATATGTTTATGATTTTCTCGATGTTTATACTGTATATATCCATGAAATATAGGAATGCCTTCCGGCAAAAAAAAAAGAAAGAAAGAACTGAAATACATTGAAAAAAAAACCTATTATAGTTTAAAATTAGTATACCCCGTATGACCTTAAAATTCTATTGACATTTAAATCTTAAAACGTAGTAAAAGAAGAACACAATACATAATTTTATTATAGTAAAAACTAAGATTCTTCTTTATATTCTTATAAATTTAAATAATTATTATGATGGCCTTGAGGTTGTGTGGTCATGACTTATAAGATACTTCTTGAGATCTTATAAGTCAACCGGATCATCCAAATCCCCTCTCCTAAGTTCTTTGTATTTGTGTATATAAACATTAATTAAGACCTTACATGGCGCAGTCGGCAGTTCTTTATTAATATGTCAGTGAATTATTCCGTGCGCCAATATGGCGGATTAAAGAGCGCCGTGACACGGAATATCAAAGTCTGCGATGCATTGGTCAACAAATTCGGGGCTCGAGAAATAAAGACACTATCAAAAAGTGAGAGTGAATATTTTAATACTTCAATAGTAAAAATGCGTGAATCATTCACTGCATTGGAGGGTGCATTCTGTCTTGTGGACGTGTGGACCGAGAAGGAGTCATTGAAGGAAACTTTGATTTTGGAGGAATTCGGAAAAAAGGTAATGGAATTGAATTTGTCCTTCTGCTCCTTGGATTCTGAATCTCCGGGGGTTTCCTCAGTTCCTCCAAAAGGACTTCTTCGAGTAAATGAGTCCTTAAAGCCTCCTCGTCTCCTGATGGAGTCTTCTCTGGCCGAATTTCGTTCCTGGAAACAAGGATTTGATTGTTTCTATAAGTCAAACAATATGGACACTATAGAGATAAGTGAACAACGCGGTTACTTACACACATGCCTTGATTTGTTACTCCAACAACTTCTTTCCACAAAAGTCCACAATCACACTCCAATCTTCGGTGAGGACGGTTGCATTGAAGAGATCAGAAATATTTTCCTTCGAAGAACACCGATGATCAAGAGGAGATATAATTTCTTCAATTGCAACCAAAATCCTGGAGAAACGTTTTCTGAATGGTATTTACGCCTACAATTAGAGGGACAAGAAGCAGAGCTCGAAAATATTAATGTGGATTATCTATATACATTAAGAATAATTACCGGTATAGAAGACAAGCAACTTCGTGAGGAGTTTCTCCGGAAAGAAGAACCCACCCGAGAGGAGTTGGTCAGGATTGCGACTTCGTGGGAGTCAGCTGAATGTGTCCGGGATGCTCTTGACGGGCGGAGCATCTCTGTAAATAAACTGTCCACCTACAAGAAAAATAAGAGACACAATTTCACTAAGTCTGATGTCCATAAATCAAATAAAAGTCAGTCTTCTCTATGCTTTAGCTGTGGAGAAAGTGACCATATTCGTCCCTCGTGCCCTTTCAGAAATAATACGTGTACGATTTGTCTAAGGATTGGGCATATTCATTCAATTTGTCATCGTCTCAAAACTAACAATCCAGAGTCCAACCCACAGACTTCAAAAAGATATTCTAACTCCCGCTCAATACATATATCAGGCATCTACGTGAATAACACATGGTCTTCAAACCATTCGACTCCTCGGGTGTCACTCAGGATTTACCCAAATGAGGGAAGAGCATTTCACATGAACGCACTTCCAGACACAGGAGCACATGAGTCCCTCATCTCGAAAGACTTGGTGGACCGCTACGGGCTCAAAATAAATACGACAGACTTAGTCAATATACGAGCTGCTAATAAAACTGGACTTGCCTGCTATGGTTCTACCCAATTCATCATCTCCCTCGAAGAAAATTTGGAAAAGAAGACGTCTGTTTTAGCCTATGTCACTCCAGACCTTGAAGACGAATTATTAGTGTCCTGGCATGCCTTGATTGGACTTGAGATCATCTCTAAGGATTTTCCTCGACTTCAAAAACATCAAGTCGTCTCTAAGGTACGTGGGGTACAATTTACAGACATCTGCAATGTACAAAAGCTGGCGAAAGAATTTCCAAAAGTATTTAATAGCTCTGACAATTTGCTCCCAATGCAAGGGCAACCTATGAAAATACATCTTAAAGAAAAACTTATAATCAAGCCAGTCCATATTTCCACTCCACGAACAGTCCCTTTAGCTTATCGTGAAAAACTAAAAAAGGAATTAGATTATATGGTTCGTTCAAAAATTATAGAACCTGTAGATATACCCACTGAATGGGTCAGCCCTTCACTAGTGGTCCCCAAGGCTGATGGCTCGTCAATTCGGCTCGTTGTAGATTATACAGGGCTAAATAAGTTTGTTTCTCGTCCTGAACACCCATTTCCTTCACCAAATGAACTTTCATCCCTGATACCTCCAAGTTCAAAGTTTTTTGCAACTTTGGACGCTATAAAAGGATATTGGCAAATTCCGCTGGATGAAAAGTCAAGTTATTTGACTACTTTCCTAACACCTTTCGGGAGGTTTCGTTATTGCCGTGCCCCAATGGGCCTAAATGCTTCAGGGGATGAATTTTGCCGTCGAATTGACGAGGCTTTACATGGACTTCCAGGAATTTTAAAAATTGTGGATGATATTTTAATATTTGCAGAAACTGAACACCAATTGACGCAACGTCTTCGTTGTGTGTTAGAAAGATGTCTCACCCATAATATTACGCTATCCCTTCCTAAGGCAAAAAGCGGGACTTCGGTAAAATTTGCTGGGTTCATTGTGAGCTCAAATGGAATAGCCCCTGACCCTACCAAAACAGAAGCAATAAGCAAATTCGTAACACCAACAAATAAAACAGATCTTCGTTCATTCATGGGACTAACAAACCAATTAGGAAGTTTTGTTCCTGATCTAGCTCACATTACAGAGCCTCTACGTCAATTATTAAAGCAAAATAACGATTTTGTATGGTCATATGAACACGAAAATGCTTTCAAAGAAGTTAAAAAAATACTCACTCTTCCTGATGGACCAGTATTGTCCCATTTTGATCCAAAGTTATCCACCACACTCCTCACAGATGCCTCAAGATTGAAGGGACTCGGTTTTGCTTTAGTTCAATCCCATCCTGATGGTACTTCAAAACTAGTCCAGTGTGGATCCCGATTCATTAACGAAACGGAGTCCAGATATGCCACCTGTGAACTTGAAGCATTGGCTATTCAATGGGCTGTAAAAAAATGTAAAATATATTTAATAGGCATTTCTTTTACAGTCATTACCGACCACAAACCTTTAACAGGAATCTTCGATGGAAGAAACTTAGACGCTGTAGATAACGCAAGACTTCAAAGAATCATGGAAAAATTGGCCGGTTACACGTTTGATATAAAATGGACATCTGGCAAGACCAACCTTATCTCTGATGCTCTCTCCCGAAACCCTGTCTTTGACCCCCCTGAACAATGCGATATATCTGTTGCTAATTTTTCTGTAACGCACATAGATCCAGCTCTACAGCCTATAATAAAAGCAGCTAAAGAGGACGGTGACTATCAAATTCTTAAATCTACTCTAATGAATGATATTAGTTAAAAAAACTTACCCGTATGTCATCCTTCAAAGGCTTATGCCAAAATATGGAGCAATTTATCCATTGATGAATTGTCCGGTCTCCTTCTTCTAAATGCTAATAGGATAATAGTTCCTGTTCCTTTCAGACGAACAATATTAACAAAACTGCACTCCTCACATCAAGGCATACGAAGAGCAAGAGAAATGGCAAGGGCACTGTATTATTGGCCTGGAATGAATAACGATATATTAAACATTGTGAATTCTTGTTCAAAGTGTATTGAATACAAACCTTCGCAACCACAAGAACCTCTCCAAAGTACAAATTCATCGCGTCCACTTTCTTCAATTTCAGTTGATCTATTTCAGTGCACCGGAAAAAACTATATTGTCGTAGTGGATCGATTCACAGGATGGCCATCAGTTTCCCCTCTACGACGTACATCTACGGAGGGGATCATAACGGTTATTTACGATTGGTGCCTGGAATTTGGGTTTCCAGATACTATTCGTACAGATGGGGGCCCTCAATTTCGATCCCAATTTAAGAAGTTCTGTGAGGATAATAATATCATCCATGAGTTGACATCACCATATCACTCTCAATCAAACGGCCACGCAGAATCCTACGTCAAGTCAATGAAGCATCTCCTGCTCAAATCTGAGAGTTGGAGAACCTTCAAGGAGAGTCTTCTTGAGTGGCGAAATATACCTCGAGATAATGGACTCAGCCCAGCCCAATGGCTCTTCGGTAGACGGCTAAGGACATCCATTCCCGCAACATCATCGGCATACGAGCGAATAACGGAAAAGACCTTCAGTGAAGCTCGTTACAAAAAGGAAAAAATCAAAGACTTAAGTACCCTTCATTATAACAAAAAATGTAAAAAATTACCGAGACTTAACGTGGGTGATGACGTTGTCCTCCAGGACCCAAGATCCAAGCGATGGGAGTCGAGAGGGAGGATCTCCAGTGTTCGAGGAAGCGGGAGGTCGTTCGTCATTAGAACGGATCGAGGAGACCTCGTGAGGAATCGAAGATTCATACGGAAGAATGCCGAACATTAATTTTGATGACTTTGCTCTTTCACTAGTATTAATGTTTATTTATATCATTTGTTTATGTTTTGATTATAATTGAATAGGTATGGGCAAACGTCATGGGAGGGGAGATGTGTGGTCATGACTTATAAGATACTTCTTGGGATCTTATAAGTCAACCGGATCATCCAAATCCCCTCTCCTAAGTTCTTTGTATTTGTGTATATAAACATTAATAAAGTAGTCTTCGTCAAGACCTTACAGAGGTAATGCGGATAAGCTGACGGGAAGTATTTGACGAGTTCGGACGTGTTATCTCAAGATCCTCCACCGAGAGTCGGATTTTTTTAGAGCAAAAGCTGTGTACCGATAATATCTGCTGCTGATATTAGGATTGTTTGGAGCTTGCTGCTTTCGATTATCTCCTCTCTGGTTGGCTTCAGGGATACATATGTCTTTGCAATTATTTATTGCAGCCCTGATTGCTCTTTCTTCGTTGGCCAAGTTCGATCTCAACGGAAGACCGAATAAGATGTACACTCCCAGAAATTCCACCTCGAAGTCAGCAAAGTTTGATGCATTTATAAGTACGAATTCTTTTACGATTTTCAAAGCAGGACAGTTGTAAAACGCGTGTTTAATATCTTCGTATAATCGTTCACAATCTTTGCAATGGTTTCTGAAACTGATTAAATTTGCAGATATTTGCAATTGAGAAGTAAACTTCTTGCCATCATTTATTTCCCTCCAGGAATGTAAGATCCTCTTCTCCACACTTTAGGGAGATCAAAAAATTTCATTGATTTTTGGGTGGCATTCAAAGTATCGTTTGATACTTTGTCCTTTTGAGGAAATTTTTTACGCACCGAGGAGCCAGGGGAATATGATATTTGTTTCCCTCTGAAGTGGAAAATAAAATCTCCGGATACAAAAACTGACTGTTTTGATATATCGAAGTATATAAGCGAGTTTTCTTCGAAGGCAATCTCCTCCAACTTTTCAGGCTGATGAGGAAGGTTTTTGAAGAAATATTTTTCCCAATAGTTTCGGCGGATTAAATCGATAGTTGAAGTAGAATCGAAATGGGGTTGTTTTTTCCATATTATCCTTTGGACAGCTGCCCAATCCATTAAATATATTAAAGCGTTTTAACTCTCAATATTGGGGTGCAGGTACGAATCCCGAGAGAGGATGGTCATTTTTGGTCTACTCATTGATAAGATCATAGGTTTGATAGACTAATTTTAATGCTATTAATGCACAAGCGAGATTGACCTGCTCTCTGGGGAACTTGTTGAACACAAAGTGTGAACCAAACGTGTGACAGGGCGCTGAGTCCTGCTGAAAGACGTAGGACCTTTACCCCACCGGATTCATACTTGCTGGGGTCCTCGTCGATCTTCTTCTTTGGAGCTTGGAGATGAAGTCCGGGGTCTTGAGTGAATCAGAACGCCTTTTACCCTTCTTTCGGATAACTACATCCTTGTTGGCGTTGTTGATCTCCTCGAGCTCGGCCCTGATGTTTTTGACGGTGTTCCTGATCATGCATGCTGCCAACATGATGTTCATATCATTGTTGACGCTACCAGGTGTTCTCTACTACCAAGGGAACAAAAAGAAAGTCTAGCGGGCTCCTACCTGCCATCTAGCGGCAGCTACGAGCAATACATCAAAGTGCCAATTTAGCGTGTGGACCCTATATGTATACTATAACTTTGAGCAATAAGGCCCTCTTCCTCATTGTAAGTCTAAGCAAACTACTGCAAGAAGCGAACAGAAGTATTAAGTAATGTAATCAAATCCATTACATATAATTTCTTTATTTCTACCAAACAATATGAAAATGATCAATAACAGCCTTTATTGAACCATGAAAAATATGTTTGTTTTACGTAATAACCCATCTCATTTCCAATATTTTTTTGGGTTGAAAATAATTGGAGGGGAAGTACATCACAAATAAAAAAAAGGAAATATGTTATTAAATATTGAAAAAGCAAGAATGTACACATATGATGAAAAACACTATTTTCGACCCTGAAATAGTTCGACTTATTGATTATGAAAACTTTTTTTTGATGGTATGCAGTCCAACTAAAATGATAAAGAAAGTAAGGAAAATGTCTACAAAAAATAAGTTTGTTTATGTATAATAATTCAATGTGTTTAGCTCTGAAACATAGTTAATGCTTTAAGAAATAATTTGCTAATTTTAATTCCAGGAAATAGACGATTGTCATATATATTCCACTGCAGTCTAAGGTACACAAATAATTCGTATATTGGTATAAAGTCATTTTGAATAATTACTTTATATTTTGATATAACGAGCAAAGGAAGCGTCCCAATTCCAAGACGTTCCTGTTCTACATGTCTTCATAGTCAATATAAAAAAAACGAAAACTTTAAATCTCCTCAAGATGGACCTATATGGTATGCACAAAATGTCTATCATTATTGTCTTTGCAGAAGTGAATGATTATCTTCAGTTTTTGGCATAGCTAGTACAGTATCTAATTCGACTGATACGAATTCAGTAAAATAAATTATTTCGGAATTCCAGTCCTTTCATAATTTTAAATTCATACTTCGGTAAAGACAACAATGGAAACATTTGGTTGACCTCTAAACATAAATTTATACAGATTTGTACAATATCCTTACAGCAGTTAAGTGTTTGCTCTTTGCGTTAAGTTGTTTTATACTTAAACACCACTGTGCTCAACTCTCAATGTTGAGGGTGCAGGTTCGAATACTCCCGAGAGGGGAAGGTCAATTTCATCAACTCATTAAAAAATCCTAGATTTTTGTTGACAATTTTAACGCTAAAATGCTTATTCACTTCTACATGAATGCAATTCTATTGAACTAATTAGACGAATGAAAACTCCAGTTTATATAATAGTAGATGAGCTAAGATCGCTAATTCAAAGGCCCTTTAAATCCAATGCTACATCTTAATTGTTAGTACTCGTGTATTTTCCCCTTACTTAAAAAGGTTTTTTTCTATTGTTATAGAAATGAATAGTACCGTTCTTATCTGTGGTTTAAACTATATAATTGATGTCATCAGTCAAAGGACAAGTAACTTCCGGCTTGCTTAAGAAAATATAGTTCAAAGTGTCCTTATATCACAACATTGAGAGCTCATGTTTGCCTCCTGTGTTAGCCATTATTAAATAGACAAACAAAACAAGAGCCTTTTATGGCGTAATATGTTGAAAGAAGAGAAGAGTGAACAGTCAAAAAATAAATATATAATCCTTCAGAACACTAAAATGTCTATTCCCATCGTCACCGTCCATGTTATTAATGATTCTCTAATGGATTTAAAACGCTATACAATATTATATCACACTATCGCAAACGGTCCTACTCAGTGTTCCTACAATGGTATATATGTTTAAACTAGATTTACATGCAAAATATAGGTCTGGATCATGATAACACACGATTTTGCAAAAAGAACCAATAAATGAAATCATACTTTTGCATTCAAATTTAAATGAAGAATATATAATACATTCTTTTATAAAGTATCTATCCATTAATAAGCAACATCAAAATCTGCTGTATGTTATTGTGTTTAAATGCACTAAGAATAATTAGTGTTCAAGAATATTTCTCAATTAATTCTGATCAGGATCTTTTATCCCTGATGACTCTAATCGTTATGTTCTGATATTTCATTGAATATCGGATCTCATTTTTTTGTTAAGCAATCTTTATATCTATATACATACAAAAGGAATGCTATACATATTTTGATGTATATCTGCTATGACTTAGTCTATCTAATACCATAAAACGCCATCCTCTTGTAAGGCACTCTGTTTTTCCTTGATAAAAAATGTTAATAAAAATTAGTATAATCAATACGCTACATTTGTAATACATAAGGAAAGCCATCATAGACTATTTATTTAAACTCTTTATATGTATTCAAATAGCTTTCTAAGTGGACTGATTTTTTCTTGTCTGTTGAGTATCCAATTATATTGGTCGATGGAAGAAGTTCATCGCCCAGGACGAAGAAACAAATGAAAGCAACACGAAAAGATACTTTATTCAATTTAGTTTTATATGCAAAATTATACCAAATTTATGGAGGGAGGACTTTAGGAGACTGGAAACCTGATTGTATTTATTGAACGGCACCATCTAACACACAGTTTGGATTCCGGGTCAGTGGCATTTGCCCCTCTATACCCCTATATTTTAAATAAAGTTGAGATTAAGTTAGATGAAATAACTCATAGGCATATGCGGGGGAAAAGAAGGGATAAGCTTTTAGTCAAACTAATAATATGAGTTTTAATCAATCTCCAAAACTTTGTCAAAGTACAGGGCAAGTTTAGACAATTTAATACATGTTACTAAAAAAATGATATTTAATTTATTTTACAGCGTAATTAATTTTGCTCTGAACATCAGATGCATAACATATTGAATTGAGCGTGTACATTTTTTTAATGATTAAAATTGAACCATTTAGAAATGAATGATAGGTGTTAAGTTAAAAAAATCGTATTATCACAGTCAACACCACAATAAAATCAGTGTAATTACTTCCTTCTCTTAAAATATTGAAAAATCAATCTTTATATAAGTATTATAAATAAACAATATTTCAATCGAAATTTTGATTCATGTAAAAAAACCAGGACCTATTACAATTCAATTATTAGGTCATAACGCTCTAGATTGACCTTTTGGCATTTACCAAGGAGATATTATTTTTTATTTTATTTTTTTATCCAACAGTTCATGATAATATTGTACACAAAAACAATATATAAAACAGATGCTAATAAGTAAAAAATACAACATATTAACGTTATAGTTCATAATTTTTACAAATTACATGAATATACTAATTAACTTCTCCAAAAGTAATAATTAAACTATTAAAACATAAACACTAAAAACCTTTTTTATCTCCTGCTACTTTGGCATATGTCAAGGTATATTAAAAATCTAGAAGATCATATAAGCCTATCATTCCATTTTTATAAAGATTAGAGTTCCAACCCATCTAAATAACTTTTGGGCTTCTTGGCTAGTTAACATAAATGTATTTCACACATACTTATAACGAAATCTCTTAAAACATTTAAAAAATATTGTTCACATAATTTGAGCAAAAACCAACAATTTTAAAAGTCAAAAGCACAGGTTCTCTATTCGAAAGTCTTTATTTGTAACCTTGTATATCACATTTTGTTAATTAAACTGCACCACGTATTATAGGTGAGATCTTTTCTCATTTGAACTTCCTGGAGCATTTTAGAACTGATGCCTTTGAAATCACTATGATCCATCAAATGATGTAAATGACTAACGTTATCAAAGAGGATGACGTGGGGCCAATCATAGAAGTCACTGAATTGAAGCCAATAGGTCTCAGCATTTGGATCCTGATCATTCTCCAAATTGGGGTTGTAAGGATGGGAGGCCTTCGGATCTGAGGGAAAGGAACTGAGACTCCGATCCTTGCAGTAATTGGAGCTCGTGACCGTACGGTCCGCTCCAAAGCCATGTTTCCTATAAAATACAAGTGAGGGCATCAGAAGTGGAATCCCCATGTGATAGAACTCGGTCAACTTGTACGACATGACGCTGTAGGCATCGTAAATGACCCCTTGACTCTCTATCAGATCCTTAGTACTATAAGAATGCTGATCCTTCACAATGTCACTCCTCCTCAAACACTTGATTAATCAAATCGTTATTTTGTCGTAGAGTAAAATACATAAATTTATTGCTTTTGGGCTTGTAGGTAACGTTTTTTAGGTAGACTCCGCCATAGCTTGGCAAGATCCTAGGTGATAGGTTTGTATAGTGATCAAAATACTCCATGTCATATCGACTCAAAGCTCCCATAAAATGACGATGGGAGTCTAAATCTTTTAAATTATGATTCAAACGATTCCAATCCTTAACGCTACAACGGCCCAGGCTGTAGCGATGTCCCGGAATGAAGAAAATGGTCTTCCCGAGAGGAATCCATATTTCGCACATAGAAGATGGAAATCCACACATAAATCCGTCCACAGTCCCGATAGGATGCTTTTGATAGTACTCTGCATTATTTTTGATATCGTCTTCCGAAACGGGAGTTGAGTGGGACGTTATTTTATTGACAATCGGGGATAGGTTGCTAGAAAAACGAATCCCAGGATACTCAAAAATTCCATATCGACTCTTTTTCCCTTTGATACCGCTCACCCAGACAGTTTGATTCATCTCTGATAGTACGAGTGGAAAATCTGATCGCAATCCATCGTGAAGATCAGAAGTCCAAAAGGACTTGAACTTCTTGATGCTGCAGTTGGGAGTATAGCTCTCAATGACAGTCAGTGGCTTCCCCACATTTGCCTTTAGAGTTCCTACGTTCAATTGGAAAGAACTCCCTCCTCTTCCTCCAGGAGACTGTTCACCAGGAAATTCATAATTTAAATGAACCAAACTCTGAATCCAGGAGTGGGCTCCGATCAAATCGTCTATAGGAATGTAGTTCTTCGAATACAAGTAGCTCCATATATTCAAAATAAGCTGAGGCGTTGCGGACTCTTTTGTTTTTTCGTGAATTCCTTCAGGTCCGCTAGAAGATCCCTAACACTAAAGCTGACTTTCGAGCTCTTGTAGCCCTTAGGTGCATTCTTTTTTCGTATCCATGACAGTTGTTTTGAGAGAATGCCTATGTGTAGGCCCAGAACGTCGCAAATGCATTTACTTACAAGGATACGTAGAACTTCGCCATCTCTAGGACCGTAGCCTTGAGGGAGGAATAAGGACCAGAAGGTGGAGGGATAATAGATGGATGACCCTGTGCTATAGAGGTGATATAGGCCTTTTGGAAGGATGCCTCCGGCCTTTCCAGGAGCATTCAAAACCGATGTATATTCAACAAATCCAATGGTTGAATGAAGGCTTCCTATGTCTCCTCCTTTTGGTGGTGGGTCCTTATAAGTTAAGTTTTTTATGGAAACGCAATCCATGGAGAGCTTGAAAATAGAGCTAGATTGGGAGTAATGAGGATCAAACACAGGGCAGTGGTCTTTTCCCCTTTCACGGCTTCAAAAGAGACGAAGTCCTTCACTAGAAAATAAAATTTGAGTTGGGATTTACTAAGGATAGTTAGAGAATATATATTGTGCCATAAATATTTCGATCATGGGAAAGATATTTGTAGTGTTTCATTTTATGGAATTCAAAACTGTTTGATAACTTAGAAGTATCTTACTCTTTGCGGTTTCAAAATGATTCAGAGCCAAAAACTCAGAGTTTGGAAGAGCATTCGGCATCCAGAACTTCACCTCCGTATTTGCATCAAATTCATAAATCATAGTTGCACCATGAGCAAGGGCAAAGATATAGGCAGCATTTCTCCGAGACTCAACATCGCTGGGCAGTCCATTTACGAACGAAGAACCCATTTTCCTCTGCTCAGAGTTGTCAAGAACAAAGATATTTGATCCCAAGGTGGAGACAATATTGAAATCCTATAAATAAACACAATTATTTATTAAGAAACTTAAGCATTCACTCATATTAGTTTACATAGTCCACAGAATACCTCGTGATGATAAGACACCAGGAAGTATCATAGAGAAATCTCCTAATCCCTTCCGAAGGCTCCGGACCCTGTGAGGAAGTGATAGCCCATTTCTGACAATTCAAACCCTTATGAGTATCCACTCGTCCGAATCTCTCATTTTGCTTAAGTGTCCAAGTGGATTTAAATTCAAATCGGATAAAATTCACAGTCTGATGACGAATGACCCAAAAGAAGATGAACAATAAGATTCCAATGAAAGAGAGGCTTTTGTTCCTCCGGAGGATTTTGAGGAGGTTGAACATGACCTAAAGCTTAAGGGATACTACAATTAATGATAAATAAATAAATTCAATGGTCCTTACAGCATGTATAAAATGCGTTAGGATCATTCTACACTTCTTACTCCTCTTAAATGATACACGGCAACGATATTATTATTGTAACTCCTTATAACTCCAACCTTTTTTAAGAGAACACAAGTGTGTGCATCTGTATCCACATATAGCAGTCCTACATTTGAATTCATCTGTTAAATCAATTTACAATTAATAAGTAGAATGGGGAACTTCCAAAACGTGAAGGTACATATTGTTTTTTTATTCAATAAATGTGCCACACTCTCTGTATTATTACCTGTCTTATATAGAAATTAAGAGTGTTCTTACCTGAAATAATTAAACCTATAGTCCTTAGAAATATCAGGCATAAAGTAAGCATATACATTTCGTATTCTATTTAAAGTGTGTACGCATATTGGTCTGAGCTACGCTATCCATCAGATGCGGTCTTAAGATATTTGAGGCCCCATTTGGGGCCATCAGAACATAAACACATTCCTCTAATATAATGAGTCAAGGAAGCTACTGATTAGAGGGGCTACTGGTAATTGTCCACTTGTACAAGTTAGTGCTGCCCCAGCTCTTAATGCATAGTGCTGTTGGAAATTAATCCTAACAGTTGTACATAATATTGCTTATTCCCGACTCTTTAATCCCTGGCAAAAAATGAAAACATTATCAATACGGTGAATACAAAGGTATTTGATTGTTGGTACACTTTGGTGGACAGCGTATCCTTGATTTATTTTCAAATCAAAATCTCCACCAACAATATCGGTCTCTTCGAAATTACCGACAATAATTTATCTTTAAAAAAATCCGGATCATCTTTATTCGGCCCATAAATGCCTATTATATCAAAAACTGAGTTTTGATAGTTACAGTGAGCCTTGATAAGATTTCCATCATAACATCTAAGACTAATACTTGGATTAAGAGTCAATTTAATTAATAAGGAGACACCCCTTTTTGGATTTAAATTTGAAAGGTTAAACGATGAAAAAACTTTGTGGCAGTCAGGAAATGAAAAATGCCCTTCCTAGGAACACCTTGTATCTGTTAAAATGACTATATCGGGCAGAGTAAGATATTTTAAAAACGAGCTAAATCGTATTTCCTTTTTAAATTCTGGAGGGAATTTACGTTAAAAGAAAGGACGGTCAATGTCAGAATTATTTTTTATGTTTATGGGGATTTCCGTTCGGAGAGATATTTTTCTCGGACATTGTTCTCTTTGAGTGCGATCCTGATCTTTACCTTGATGGTAAGATAGTATCCGACGAAATTGAAAGTGAAGAAACTAGCTTCGATTGTCTAGTGTTTAGTGGGCTTTGGTTGCATCTATCAACCATTTTCTGATTCAATTTCCTTGAGTTTGCAGGGAAAACATTTACATTTGGAGTAATATTTGTGTTTTTGGGTTCATTGGTGTCGGCGTTTTTTGAACAGTGACTAGCTTCTTCAGATGAATTGCATGGACTAGTCTTTTCAACTGACCCTTCTGTGTCTTCATTGTCTTCAGCATTGTCCTCTTTTTGATTTGGGTTCACATTAATTTCATTGTTGATGGCACTTAAATGGGTTGCACTCCCACTCCTAACATCACAACCAGTGGAAACCCTACCCACATCCAAATTGGCTTCTTCGGCATTGCTCTCCGTTTGAATAGTTTTTCAATAATTTTGTTGTTGATACCATCATTATTATCTGTATTTTCAGATCCAGTATCACAACGTGCAGCACTTTCATCTATAGCGTTTGAAAGCTTTTGTACCTCTGCTATTTTTTGGACAAATTTTTTTTCGTATTCAACAATTTGTAGCCGTTTTCCCGTACAATTTTGTCGTGAATGCCGAAATTGAAAACATCCTTGACATTGCAGTCGGACTCTGGGGAATTTAAAGTTAATTATACATCCTTCTACAGGTAAAATTTGAGGCAAATGCGCTGAATTAGCAGTTACTTCAAAATTGTAATTGAACGTTCTCCAAACGGTTTTTTAATTTTTTAAACTTCTTTTCGGCGTCCGGATCATCAGGGTTAGATTCTGGTGAGGCTTCATGAATATCAGCCATTAAGCTTACCCATTCATTCAACTTTTTTTCATTTACCCTTAAAAAGGTGTCGACTGCAGTTATTTTAAATCGTTTTCTTTTATCAAGTTCAAAATTGTCCATTCCTTTAATCTTTTTTTTTTTTTTTTTAATAGTTATAAATTATATTTCATTCATACAACATTTTTGTAAATAGAAAAGTGGTAGGGGACAAATGGTCAATATATAAAGTTTAAAGCACGAAAAATGCTTTAAAAAAAATAAAACTTGGATTCAATGTTTTCATGAAATATATAAATGTTTATTAATAATTGATTCGGTCTAGGAGGGAGATGTATTTTTCCACCAACTTGTCCAGTCCTATAGGGAGAGGGTTCCCCTTGACCCGCGAGGCGTACAGAATTCCTTGAACCTTGGAAATTATGGACTCTATTTGAAAAGTGTTCTCATAACTGGGGGACGTTGATATTAGCCAGTCTGGGGGTTCAAGGTGTTCACCGTATGCCCTTTGTATTTTTTCCTCTACTGACTTAACAACAGGGATAATGATTGGGCAGAAATAGAAAAAGTGGAACGAGGTCTCCTTCTCTTTCCCACACCAGTGGCATAGTTGATCTTCTGAATGGATCTTCGATTTACTCATGAAGAGAGTTCCTTTCCTTTAATCTTCATGTTAACAGATTTCATTTGACCATCTGGCCCTTCTACGTCAGTCACGAAACATTTTTTGAGCAGGTTAACTCTCGACCGAACATCTATTTGTTCATTTGTATAAAATGAGGCATATCCGAAGCCTAACTTTGCCTGAGCACCGGCAATTTCTTCTTCCGTGAAGCCAAAGAAAAGTGCAGCATTATATACTATCACTTGTTTCATATTCATGTTGTTGAAAACACGACCACTATTTGATTCCGTCAATGTTAAGACGAAAGTATCCCATTTAAACGATGAGTTCAAATTAATATTTCTCGAAGCTTCTGATAAAGCCTTTTCTCTCTTACCAAGAGCTTTTGCATAGGACATTTTGCCCCTATTACTCCATGAAGAAGCATCAGGAGGGCGGTCCGTTGGACTCATGATTATCAAAGTAAAAAATAATACGAATTAAGTTGTCTCAAATCTGTTTTACCCAGGCTTGTGAGCGTTCAGCTTTTTTTGCGTTCAGCGTTCCGTTCAGCGATAAAAAATAGCGTTCCGTTCAGCGTTCTGTTCAATGTTTTTGCTTTCAGCGTTCCGTTAGCGTTCAGCGTTCAAATATTTAAAAAATAACATTGTGTAATTTAGAAAAATAGATGTACTACTTAGGGTTTTTATAAAAAAATATGGATCTAACCCAGGGTGTAAGAGGGTCTTTTTTAGAAAATAATTTACGAAAAAAGTAATGCGTAGTGATTTCCCAAAAAAAGTGATGACGTTTTTTCCGAAAAAAGTCCAATAAATGTTTGGAAAAATTGAACGCTGAACGCAAAACTCTTTTTTTTTGCGTTCAACGTTAAAAAAAGTTGCGTTGCGTTCATTGAACGTGCGTTCAGCTGAACGCCGTTCAATTTTGCGTTCCGTTCACAAGCCTGGTTTTACCCAGTAGTAACCTTCTTACAATAAATACTTCAAAAAAAGATATCAATCAGAAAAAAAAAACCCGGGAGGTATTTAAAAAGGAAAAAAAATACTCAAGTGTCCAGGGGAAGAAATAAGGAACAATAATAATAAAAACAACGCAGAATCTTCTTTCGTCGATTTTCCCTCGAAGCGTATTGAAGATAGGCCGGTCAAGCTCCAAGAAGTGGGGTTATTTTAAATCCTTCAGTGGGGGCCCTCTTCTTTCCTCCCTTTAAAGGAGAGAAAAGAGTGCGCACGCTGACGATGACGGTGATGAAATATGATAAGAGTGTACTATGAAGAGTTCCTTACGGAGTCCTTATATTTGATAATAATGACCATTTATGGCCCGAGAAACGCACTAAGCACTTATAAAACGCACTCAAAATGGGTACGGTTACTTTGATCTCCTACCTGAGCTAGAAACAAAGAGAAACCATACTTCAACACGGCCATCGAGCTAACATTCCTCACAAACCTCTCTATTATTGTACTTATTATAGAAGAAGAAGAAGGAAACAAAGTATTCGTCATCCAGAGTGCTCCTGCCTGTTCTTATTATTGTTATTGTTTACATTGATTCAACATTGCTTGGGATCAAATTTCTCGAATGGGAGTGGACGGGTGGCATGATTCCAGTCATTATATTGCTCCGTCTTGTCTCATCCTCCTCCTCAATGATCGGAGGAGGAGACGAGACGTTTGGGAGCTCCTTCATCAATGTGGTCGCTCCTAGCACTGACTCGGCACATGAATATGTTCATCAGGACTCGCGGATCCAGATCCTTCTATAATAAGTACAATAATAGAGAGGTTTGTGAGGAATGTTAGCACGATGGCCGTGTTGAAGTGTGGTTTCTCTTTGTTTCTAGCTCAGGTAGGAGATCAAAGTAACCGTACCCCTCAAAATGATCCTCAATGTCTTTGTCAAAGGTAGATGCCAGTTTCCAGGGTAGAAACGGTCTCTATCTAACCAAAATTATTTTTTCTTTATGCAGCGAGAAAACATACCCCTTTCTTCTAGCAATACATAAGAGAAAAAACTCTTTGTTGTTATTTGTCTTTGTTGTTAAAGTCAGCTTCATAAAAAATAGTGAGAGAGTGAGACTGTATTCGGATTGACACTATAAGAGATATTGTTTTGTCATCATTAAAAAACATTTAGAGCATTTTATACATTTTTTTATTTTTTACAGAAATTTCTAAAAAAAACTATTTCTAACTGGATCCATAGAATTGCATCCCATAGGATATGAAAAAGCATTAAAATTATTATAAAAACTCTTCTGACCATGTATTAAAATCTATTTATTTATGGGAATAACTCAACAAATATATATTGTAACATCATGTAATTGTCAAATTAGCGATGAAATCGTTCTAAAACCTACATTAGCAAAGATATATAAGCAGGTTCTAAGTGGGGAAAACGCAAAAACTTACATCACAACCTAACTTATTAATTTAAGATGTCTTGTGACTTAATATTATTGCTTTCTATCACTTAAGTCATCACATAAGTCATGTATGAGTCTTCTTGTTCAAGCTTATACAGGCCACGGACCATTTCTGGCTCATCTAAGTAAATGGAAAAATATTGACGGAATCTGCAATATTTGTATGGAAGAGCCACAAAGCGCAGACCACTTAATCAACAGATGCCCATCACTCTCTTATGAGAGACATCAATTCATGCAAGAAGAGGATGAAGACCTACGTATCCTTAAATGATGAAATGCTCAAAAATGGAAAAAATAATTAGTGATAACTTTAATATTGTATAATACTTTAGATCAACTCCTGCTGTAGTAACACATATACCCCTCTGTGTGGTCGTGTTCATTTGCTTTATATATGTGTGTATTGTTTTATATCTTTGTTCTATATGTAATGCATATGTGTATAATGTGAAACAGCAATAAATTCTTTTCAACTAAAAAAAAAAAAAAAAAAAGTCATTTTATAACAAACATATATTTTAATGCATTATAAAAGCTATTGTTACATCTTGTATTAGCTAAATACTAAAAGATTTAATCGTTTTAAAGCCTAGTAATGTCAAAAACAGTTCTGTAGAGGAATGCCGTAAAACGCCTTGTGACTTTAAGTTTGTATTTCTTTATCAGAAGTATCACATCTTCTTTTAAATAGAATAATTAATTTAATCATTTATATTGCTAAAAATCAGCTAAATAAGTTTGTATATATGGGTTACTACATAAAAATGTCAAATTGCCCTCAATTTTGTCGGCTTAAAATTTAGTAATTATTTCTGTATCGATTTCTAGGGATTAAGTACCTCATAAAAACACTTTTAAACCTTATTAAATATTACTTATTATTAAAAAGCCACGAGTAGTTATTTTTTACTATTTGGAAAGAAACAAGTTGATATACTCAAATGACCTCACTACTTTTTTGGCGGGGGCAAAGACCTGATTTCACCCCATTAATTGATATATTTGAAGGGGCTTTCTAGGTCGCAATTATGTATTTTCTTGTCAAAAATTGTTAGCCTGCAATTCATTGAAAAAAAGGATGCTTCGTATTGAGGCTGCCATTCGATGAGATGTGCAAATATTTATTCGGCAGAAAATCACATTCACTTATATTAATTATGAGTGAAAAGAGTGCAAATATTATTACAACTCTAAATATGACGTGCTCATGATTGCCTCCCGATTCATTTTAAATCAATCTTGGCCCAGAAATCTTAGTGGGATCATCGAACATCTTATATCCCCGATTGCAAAGGGCTATGCCTTATTTGGAAATGGACTTTACGAGGGCTTTCAAGTTAAGAAGGAGTACCTGGAATTCTTCTTTCCATCCCCAGAAAGGATTTCAAAACAAATGGTCTCCCACCCCCCTAAATGAACTATTCATTTTATTCAAGAAACAAAAGCGTAGTTCTTGCATGCAAAACAATCACATTTTTATTTGTTAACTCGTTTCTCATTTTACAATTTTTAAACAAACAATAATGAGTATGAGGAGTTGCTTCATATAGTTAATATCAATCCTTGATATTGGGGGAGTCCATTCAGTGGGCTTACAAATGACTAGGCAACTAAGAATATAAAATTTGCGTTTTCAGGATATTCTTCTTCTTAATGAATCTATTTACACATCTAAATACCCGCGAGTGAAGTGGTACTTTGTAACATAATACCAATTATTTTTTAATTATTCTCAATTATTTTATTTCAACCCGTCCTATTCGAGAAAAATGTCATATTATGTATGTAAATCCAGGTAATTTATAGACCTTTACTTCGAAAATCTACTCCGGGGGTTTTATGCCAGTGTTTAATTTAAAAAATCATTGTGAAAAAACAGATGGATTTCGTTAAGAATCGATTAAGTTTCTTCTATTCAGGGATTAAACAGATGATTTCGTTCCTATTGAGTTCGGCATTGTGCTTCATTTTTATGAGTAAATAGATAACTATCATATGACTTTAAATAACTCAGCAACTTAAACCTCGTTCTAGAACTTATCTATGCAGCGGCCTACATATAATAATTATAATGCTATATTTACTCCATTTATGATAATTTTTCAATCAAAATACAACCCATTGGGGTACATCTATAAGGGTTCGTAATATATACAAGTATATTTGCTTAATTATATATATTGTGAATAAGAAAATGCTCTCATTTATTTTCCTTTACATATATGTCCACATAAAAGTATCGAGTTTTGATGCTGTAGAATGGGTCATTTTCGTTACGCCTTTTGTGCATTTTATAAGCATGAAGCTTCTCCTAGAGAAAATATACAATATTCAAAGGTAGTATACATATATATATATATATACATTCAAACGGCCATTGGTTATAAAACTATTAAGAACTTTCTTTGTTTATGTCTTTACCTAAAGTCTTCAGGGAAAAGAGAGGAAAATACTACCATCAAATAACTTCATTTTTTCCTATCTAATTGAATCAAATACTGATTATAGATCCAAAACGTTTGAATTCACTTCTTTAGAAATGTAAGGATTCTTCATACGTGAAATTGATTATATCAGGACAGCATCTTTGATTTAAAAGCTATATATCTTTGCTTAATGAACAAGCAGTGACAGTTCGTTAAAATGCAGTAATATTTCTGTTGCAAACAAGAAACCCACTCAAAATGATAGCTCTTCTATGCCAATAACCTTAAATATCAGCCTACTTTTTTAAAAATATATGACGTCAAAAGTAATGTAAGCCTTATTGTTGTTATGGATATAATTTCAGACGGGTTGCTATAGAAGTGATGGTCCTTCTATTTCAAAATTTATTTTAAATAGATTTATCTCGATTAATACTCATTGCTATGGACATATCTTTATACTTTGACGAACTATATGTACAATTATACTCGTCTATGGAATAATCTATTTTTTGGTCAGTTGTGTACTTACGGCATATATTTTTTTTGTAGGATTCACACTAGTAGAATGTGAGATGCAACACATCGGTGTTTCTATATATACATAAGCGCCACATCAACATTGAAAATTAACCAAATTAAACTGAAAAGCTATATATATATAAACGATTCCATTTGAGAGCCCACTTTTGGTTAACCCTAGAATCATCTGCCTCAAGCTTATTCACAAGTATTTGAGGCTCCCCAAATGTGAGCTGTGTTTGAAGGAAACAAAAAAAACTCAGTTTTTATATCATTTGGGAAAGTTTCCACTTCATACCTTTTAGAGTGAGAGAAAAAGAGAAACCATTATTATAATGGGCCTTCACTTATTATATTGATACTTATATAGAGCTCAAATGATTTCTCCCAGATTGTAAATTTATTATTTGTAACGCTCTTTTTATTACAATCCTTTAATAAATTATTAGTAGAACCTTTTTTATACGTACACACGAATACTTTGCTATATATTTATAGCTGATAACAAATTGATAAAATTAACTTGTTTTGAACGGTTGAAGAATCCCACTTCTTTGGAGCTTTCAAGTCCCTTGTCATAAAGTAATAAATTTGCTCTAAGCAATATTTTTTTTTTTTTTTTTATTTTTAATTTTTTTTAATATCCAATATATATTTCAATACAATTTTTCAAATACATCCAATTACAATGACTTGTGATATGTTAAAAAGGTATAATACAAATGAGGGTGGGTATTAAAAGATTGATAGGGAAACAGGTAAATTCATTATTAAAAAATAACAATAATAAAACCAAAAGCCTGCAAAGCTGTATCAACTCTAAAAATAATTATTTATGTGACATCGTGTTTTGTATATACTTTTTAAAGAAAACCGCCTTGTTTGTTGACTATGTTGTTGCAGATCTAAGAGTTTCTATGCTTTGGACCACGTATTTTCGTATCCCTGCTGGAATGCATCTTCCGTTGACCCTGCATGCGTAGAGGAGCCCTTGCACCGAGGAGATTATATGCTCTATATGGAAGGCCTTCCCATATCGAGGTGAGGTAGAAATTAGCCAATCAGACGGTTCCAGTGTTGTTCCATAAGCTCTTACTATTTCTTCTTCCACGGCACGGATAACTGGGAGGATTTTCTGACAAAAGTAAAAGAAGTGAAAGATGTCTCCTTCACTTCTTTACACCAATGACAGACCTGATCTTCTGGGTTCGCCCTGGATTTACTCAAGAAGAGCGAGGAAGTGGCTAGCCGGTACCTCAGCCATTTTTGTCTTGAGTCGGTGTATGTATTTCGCATAATAATTATTGGATCTAAAAATGACATTTCTTTTTCACATCCTAGGTTTTCTCTTCGTCTTTTTACTATCGCAGATGGGCCTGGACTTCGCGTGTCTATAAGGGATCTCCGAATGGCTTGGTTTGTTAGAGCACCAATAGCTATATAAAATGGAATGGGCGGACCTACAATGTTTATTCCAAACGATAAAGGTTTGCAATATCTCTTAACTCGTAAGAATAGGATATAGTTTTTAAGAACCTTTTCATCTTGAATGAATTGACCTATTGAAGTCGCTTGACATTCTTCTAAAAATTCCGAGGCACTATCAAAACGACTGTTTTTATTTAATGGCTCATTTACGCCAAGGAAGGATCTTATCCATGACTGATTCCCATGACCTACTCATTTTCTTCCAATGAGAGCCACACCGCTTAAGAGTTTTTAAAAGCTCTGAGGGGCCCATAAAAATTCTTTCGCAAAAGTGCCGTCCTATAACATCATGGAATTTGTTTTTGATTCTCTCTGCCCAAAAATCATTGCTTAAAAGAAATCGCCTCAACCATGATAAATTCAATGACTTCCACATTAATTCGATACTTAGGGATCCAAGACCCCAAGAGCAGACACTTGAGTTGAGTCTTTTTCTCGAAATATATGGTCTAGAGCTTCCCCATATGAGGCTATCCCTAAGTTTATATATTTCTTCGCAAAAGTTTCCTGAGAATGGGATGTGCTTTAATATATGGAAAATTTCTGGGAAGATGTTGCGGTTCCAAGCAGTAAGTTTCTCGTATCGCGAAAGGGGAGTGTTTCTATAAAATAAGACTTTTTTCCTCAGTGACTCCAAGATTTTGTTTTTATTTATTTTATCGGATTCATTCGCTGAAGTAGAAACACTCACTCCAAGCAAATCTGTTGAGTTAACATAGGCCAAGTCATTTGATATTTCTCTTAACGAGTCTTCACAATTTGTAATGATTTGACTTTTCTTTGTATTTATAATCAGTCCAGAACGATATTTAAAATCCTCAATGATGTCAAGAGCTTTTTTTAATGAACTTTTTAATTTACTTACAGAACCGGACATACAGAGTGTAAGATCGTCGGCGAACATAGAGGATTTGAGAGTCGTACTGCCCGTGGTTATGCCCTGAATTTCACCATCTGAAGACAAGCGTTCCAAGAGTCCGTTGACGGCAATGATGAAGAGAGTCGGCGATAAAAGGTCCCCTTGTCTCGCTCCTCTATGGAGATGAAACGTTTCCTGCCCTCCCGGAAGTTGGATTCTTGAGGAAGCATTACGGAGTATGGACGATATCATTTTAACGAAGTTGTCGGAGAAGCCATATCCATAGAGTTGCTCTAATATAAACTTGTGTGAAAGTGTATCGAAGGCCTTTTCGAAATCTACCATCAGTGTTGCATAATTTACACGATGGGCCATGCAGTGATCAATGGCATCCTGAATGGACCTAGGACAGTCTTCGATGTGACGTCCATGCATAAAGCCCTTTTGGTTAGGGGATATAATCTTAGGGAGGAATCTCTTTATTCTCTGGTTCATTATTCCAGTAAGTATTTTCAATGAAGTATTCAAAAGAGAGATTGGTCGGTAATCTTTCATGTCTTCACCCTTTTTTCTTTTTTTAAGGACTAGAGCTACAAGTCCAGAGCTTATGAAATCCGGAACAAATCCTCTTTTAAAGACATCGGAATAAACTCTCTCAAGGATCGGCGTCAAAGAATCAGCGAAACATTGATAGAATTCAAAAGGCAATCCGGACGGACCAGGAGTTTTAAATTTCTTTTTATAGCCTTTGATGAAAGTATAAATTTCATTTTGTGTGATGGGAGAGTCGTATTGTATTTCTTTGCCCATAAATTCCTCCGAAAGAGAACCATTGTTATTTTCATAAGTCAGTAGCGGTTTCCATTTTTTAACATCCTTGGTGAGTCTCCAGGAATAACAAAACTCACATACGTATTTTTCTGAACAACTGTTGCAGTTATATAATTTAGAATAAAAGCTCCGGGCCTCCTTTAAAATTACGCGTTGATCATTTGTTATTTCTCCAGAAGGAAGTTTTAGCTGGGTTAGTTTTCTCCTACTATCAGACCTTTCAAGGTGCTTGAAAGAACTTTTGCCTTTCACATTAAGATTGATCAGGTTCCTTTTTAATCGTACCATTGCTCCTCTATTTTCATACTCTAGGAGGTTTTCTAGTTCCTTGTTTGTTTCTAGGCAGGAATCCTTGTAATTGTTAATTTTACATTTGATAATGCTCCTCTCCTCAGCTTCTTTTTTTCCTTCTTTTATAAAAACATACTTGGCATATGTTTCAATTTTTCTCAGGGCGTCCCACGATGAAATAAGTCCCTTTTTCATTGATTCTTCATTTTTTTAATCATTAAAAGTATATCCTTACAACACTCCTGCGATTCCAAGTGAGTAACATTTAGTTTCCATTCAGATCTTAAGGGTTTTGAAGGGAGGCGAAAATATGCATAAACGGGATGGTGATCGGAAATATAGCATGGCAGAACTTTGAAGTCTTGAAGTAGATTGGAAACTCTATATGAGGAGAGAATATAGTCAAGGCGACTAAATATATTTCTCTTGGCTTTGGTTTTAGTGTGGAAGGTCATTTTTGGTGCAATGCCGTGAATGGTCAACCCTAAGTCAGACAGGTTCCAGCTTTTAATTACATCCTCCAGGTCCGTTGCATTTATTTTATTGTTTGATCCTTTATATCCTTGAGCATCCCTACTTGGGTCTCGAGTGATATTAAGGTCTCCCACTATTAGGCGTTCATTTTCCTGAGGGGGAGGGTGTACTTTAAAAATATTTGAAAACCAATCCTTGGCCTTAAAATTTATCCCGTATATGGGATAAATTTTAAGCAATATTAAATCTAAAAAGACGCATACTCCTACATAGAAGTCGACAACAAACAACCAATTATCATTGATTCAGCGGTATTTTGCTCAACTCTTCCTCTATGGAGACTTAATCCGGTATTTGCCATCATGGGCAGTACAACACTTTAATGTTTTAAAGGATCTTCATCGTTTTATAAGGGATAAATTAGATTTCACAAATTAGGCTGCCAGGCTGTCTCTATATTGAAGAAATTCGTTTCCTTAAACGTTAGAGGTCTAGATGGTTCTGGGGAGGGAATTATAAAGTCAGTTGTGCTTTTTGGGCTTCAAAAAAGAAAAGGACGTCGTTCTGACAACTCTAAAGCCGTGGACTTTGCTTTGTTGAATGCCAAAGCACGGATTGCCAGCTCTTTAGCGAAGCAAGATTATGTGAAGCCAACAGACCTACGAGCAATTTTGCTATTGAGAAAGATATCTTGTTTATCAGGCATGGGACAGTGCACTAGAAACGTTGGGGGTGCTTGTTAGTAGCGTTGCGTTGGCCCTTACCTAGGACGAGGACTGTAGTCCAGTCCTTAAATAAGGAAAAATTGTTCCTTTAAAAACGTGATAACCTCTGCCTTTCCTTTTTAAATATTCAGTTGCAAGCCAACATATTTAGGGTAAAGACGTACGTATTTTAATGTAATTAATAATTATTACTGGTCTTAGGAAGCTTATTATCTAAAAATAGTATCAAAATGGGCTGCTCAGCTAATAATGTATAACTGGAGAATCTGTAGAAGATTTAATTATATCAGTAATATAACATTTTACTTATGATACTAATAAATATTTCTTATTTATTATCTATAAAACGATAAATATTAGGCAGCTTACAAAGGCATGTAAGATATTTTTATAAATTATGCGATAGTTTTTGAAGTTTGAGTTGAATAAAATACAGTTCGAAGAGATCTGCAGTGTGAGAGAATGTGTTATTCAGAAAGTACAACTATTCTGCAGTTTGAGTAATCGGGTATATAACACCGTTATTCTCTTAAACTAATCGTGAATACTCCGAAATACCCTTTTTTATGTCAGGGACATGGCATCAAGTTTATGTTTGCAGGTGGGAGGGGGCATTTCAATCTCCCGTCTTTGAATGGATGAGTTTGCTGAACGGAATGTTGAGTCAAAGTGTTGTTGGCAATAGATCAATCTTCATTTTATCTATCTTGTCTATATTCCTGAAGAAGAATGGCATATGGGCAGTTTGTCGAATATTGTCCAATCTTGAATAACTATGTATTATATATCGGGACACACTTCCTAATGATTTTTTTAGCCGCTGCCCACACTTCAGAAAATATTGTACATATAAGTGCAGAGGCGCGGGAAGACATTTTTGGCAGGGGGTGCTGTTGGTGGGGGACGAACTTTTGAACGGGGATCTGGGGACCCTCCCCCAGAAATGTTTTTTATAGATGCAACTTCCTGCATTCTAATCAATTTTAGGGCATGGCAAATCCCATCTGACTCACTCTTTCAGAATCTATCAAAGAGTTGGTACACACAACACAATCATTTCTGTAGCAATCAGAATCAATGGTAGCAACTCATGCACTCGCTCTTGCCAGCACTACCTACGGCACTGAAAATAGTAATTAAACACAAAGCACTCGGCGGTGCTGTACATGAAAATAGTATAACCCAATGACTTGCCAATTCCCCCTTTGTTGCGGAAGAGTTACTGCATTGCTTTTCAGTGCAGCTGATATTGAATAATAATAAATACATTATCACAGTACTATTATTATTATTATAGACCTATTAGGCCTTTTGTGTCCACAGCTCTATCTCCCCTCAGTGCACCTACAAGTATAATAACAAAGAATGTGTCATATATACAGTATTTATATATAGCTTAGGCCAGGAATGTCAAACTCAGGCCAGAATGATTTATAAATACCATATCTTAGTAGGCCTATTTATTGGCCTATATTTTGTTTGGTTATGAAAACACAAATATAATTGTAGGCTTATACAATGAAGGAATCGGATTCTTACTCATGCGCTCCTTGAGAACGAGGATGCACTCAAGTGCGCCGAACACACTCGCGTTGTCACCCTGCAGACTCTTTGCCACTGTCTCGCATGGCCCAAACATCGCTTCACAGCAAAGCAGACCGTATGCTGTTCTGGCTTTCTGCGCTTGCTTCAGGAGTCCAAATATTTTTTGGCGAGTCTCGCCACGAACAGTTCTGTCCTCCTGTAGAGTGTGTAGGGTCTGGAGGAGCGGCCCGTAACCCTGTAGCAGTCTGCTTATAGCCCTGGTCCTCACACACCACCTTGTGGGACACAGCGCTGCTAGGTTGGTGACAGGTTCCCCCTCTGAGAACAGGCTCTGGTAGAGACTCATTCGTTTCGCAGACTCCCGGATGACAGTGGAGACGCTTTGTACAAAGTTGAAGATTTCCGCTATCAGAGAAACATCCCGCGCCACCTCTTGCAATGCCAGGTCTAACGAGTGGTTACAGCAATAGACAAACAATGAGCCAGGGCAAAGTTCTGCCAGACGCGTCCGCACTCCACTTATTCTTCCGGCCATGTTGCTTGCCCCGTCAAAGCAGTAGCCCTGCAGTTTTTCAATAGGCAGGTTCAGTCGCAAAAATATGTCAACAATGCACCTGAACAGACTGTCTGCCGTGGAGTCTGGTGCACTGTATAACCCCAAAAAAACACTTTGTTTGCCCATTTGAGAATCCACGTAATGTAGATGGCAGGAAAACTGTTCCGATGAGCTGATGTCTGTGGTGCCATCAGCTGTCAACCCGAAGTAACTTGAACAATTTGCCTCCTGTACCAACTTTCGCTGCACAGCATGTGCAAGCTGCGCAATCATTTCGTTTTGGATCGTATCCGAGAGCCAATTATCTCTCCGCAGCATCCATTGGCGAGCTTCAGGAAGAGACTCGGTGCGATCCAGAATCATTAGCCAAAATTGCCGTCCCGATGGTCGTGGCCACGGAGTGGTAAGCCTTGTCTGAGTAAATAGCGCACCGACTTGAACGCCTCGTTCAAAACGACCTTGGCAGTTTTCTGATCTTTTGCCACCACGTCGGAGAGTAAAGCGCTGATTGGGGTGTTATTAAGTGCAGCAACTTTATTCACGGCGCCCAGATGAAATATCGATCTCTCATGCTCCCTGAATTTGTTGGTGGCTTTACGTCAATTCGAAAAGCCCCCTCTAATGAACACCGCGTCTGCTCTCTTCTTCTCCTCCTGTATAAGACCTTTCTCGACCGCAGACACGCAGGTGTAACACAAAGCTTTTTCCACATCCTTTAGGTAATGCAGCCACTTCCATTTTCCAAACCATGCTGATTTGAAGGATCTGGTAAAAGTTTCAGTCCCGAATTGTTTTGCTGGAAAATCCAAAGCTTGCGGCTGAAACGGCTCTGATGGCAGAGGTGATGTCCTTGTTTCCACGACACTCTCCTCAGTATCTTGCGAAGGGCTAACAGCAGTGCTAACAGGGATCACATCAGCAGCAACAGCAACCTTGTCCTGACGCTCCAGTGCTTGATAATATTCTTGGTCCAATGCGTTGGGCTGTGGATTACTATTCTTCAAAAGTTTGTTTTTGGGGAGGCTTTGAAAAAAATACGACATCCTCTTCTGCGACATGTTTTTCGACTCTTGGCTTATTTTAACACATCAATCAATATCATTCATGCTATTAAATCCAAACACCTCTTAATTTATGATATGAAATTTGTTTGTTATGGGTTTTTGTCAGCTTATGTTATGACTCATCAGTCTTTCGTCCAGACTCTCCTACTCTAAGGCACTGATAACTACAAAAATATATGTATTTATTTTTCTTTTTTTTCCCTTTTCTTACTTTACGAATAACTTTATCGTCTCTTTAAAAATATCAGTTTCGAGCTCCGCTACCAAGGGGGTGCTGCCGCACCCCCCGCACCCCCACTTCCCGCGCCCCTGTATAAGTGTTGTTGTCAGATCATACATGGAGTTCCATTAAACTAAATTCCTGCATTCCGTCTGTGGAAACTACGCCAACTTGATAAATATTTTTATATAATTTTTGGATAATATTGTCAACGGTTTAACTAAACTTTATCCGACTTTAGTTTTTTCATTACTTCATGTATTTCTTAAGAAAATGTAAATATTACTACTTTTCTTCTTCTAAAAAGGTATTTTTTTGTCTATCTAGAAAGATAAAATGGCCTTATATAAATCAACAGGCACAACTTGAGTATTTTAAAGGTCAATTATCCTCTGTAGATTATACTCCCGTAATTATACTACAAAATGATATTTTGTTCCAGTTATTCTTACTTATCCCTTCGAATCCCCACTCAATTCCTAATATTTTCTTTTTTATTCGATATTGACCTCCTTCTCTCCATGGGCCCCCTCCGGGCAAAATGTATGTTTTTATAACGATTCAGCTGCAATCCAGATCCTTTTTATTTATTTCTAAAAGTGTTCTGGTGAACTTCAATTCTTTTGGTGAGTCAGCTAGCTGGTTCTTTGTGTTTGCTTCAACACTTAAGGTGACATTATGATGTTTAGCTTCTGTCATCTTGAGAATAAAACTAAAATATGGGGCGGCCACGAATCCAAGAGGAGAATAACCTTATTTTGACACAATATCTATAAACTACATATAACTACAATTATGTATTTAAAAGACAATATATCTTTATATATTCTAAGACATGCCATAAAAATGTAGTTTAAAACTAGATCTCTACACATAAAAGTTCAGAATCAAATTAAGATAATGTTTCTATTAAAACACAATTGCTACAAAACTATTTACCAGGAAGACGAATGATATATTTCAACTTAAAAAATTATAGACTGCATACTTTAAAAAACTCTTCAATATATGTTATTTTCTTACAAGCAATATCAAATAAGTGATACTTATCCTTTATGCAATACAACTATGATAACTATTTTTTTTAAACACCAAAAGCCTACTCTATCGTTTTATTAAAGGATCTTTGTTCATTTCCTAAACTTTGACGGAACAAAGAAACTACATTAATTAGTATTTAATAGATACTATCTCACTGATATAACGATGTCTCAAATAATCCTTCCCAAGCAACATAAGATAATATCAATTGCCCATAATTATTTTCCTTTTCCCATTCAAGAGTATCTATGGTGATATATTTCGTGTCATGTTCTTCAAAACATATCTCAATTCCCATACATCTTTTATCCACAAAATATTTATATGGGTAGAACAAAATAATGTAGATATATTCCTTGTCAGAAGTCCGTTATCCTTGCCGTGCCGAATATGTATTTTATTTCAATGTTATATTTATGGTATATATATCTATATATATGCCCCTACCCAGGGGGGGGGGGGGGCAGAACTCATGTAAACAAAGAAGGATATTTCCAATAAAAAAATGTGACGTCATCACAGCTACGATTTGCCTACGTATATAATACCTCTAGGACAACTAAGCTAAGAACGTAAAGGCTCTCAAAGGAATAACGTCCGGAGGCTCCCTCCCGCCACGAGCCTCCCGGGGACGCATAGCTTCAGCATCAGGGAGGAAGTGGAAGTCCTGAACACCGCACGGGACTCTGAGGCCTTTGGCTGGTAGCCCGCACACATCTAGGAGCTCCGGAGGAACGTGGCCGTCCTCTGCAGCTCCGCCTCCGCCGGAGAGCTCCCGGGTTTCAAATTTTTATTTCCTTTTGAAATTAATCACTGTTTTTAAATGTACCTTTGATTTTATTTAATAACAAATAGCTACTGTGACGTCATCTGTGACGTTTCAGTTTTTCTTTTCTAATCAGAGGAATCTAAACATTGCGTTCTGCGCATCTTGTATTATCTATTATCTTTGGCCCCTACCCATAAATTCAAAGATATAATCCATAAGTTCAGACTAATTTAAAACGGTTAAAATATATTGGAGACTAATAAAAGTTGTAACATTTACTTCTTTGGAACATTGGAACCGTCTGATTGGCTAGTTTCTACTTCACCTAGAACATATTCAATCCTCGTGCACAGTCAACGGCAGATGGCGTGGACACTAAAATAAGGGGTACGGTACAATTCAGCGCCGCCGATTCAGCGCCGCCGATTCAGCACCGCCGATTCAGCGCCGTCCGATTCAGCACTGTCCGATTCAGCTCCGTCCGATTCAGCGCCGTCCGATTCAGCACCAGCCAATTCAGCGCCAGCCGATTCAGCGCCAGCCTCAATGACTCTGATTTAAAAAAATTCAGACCTTTTTTCAAAGAAAATTATGTTTTGTTTAGGAGTACAATTGGTCAAACTTGGCACAAGATAATTGTTTGCAGAAGTATTCAACAATGGGGTATTTTGGTTTCAAACCCACCTACATTGGTAAAAATACGAGTAAAAAAACCCTCAAATGCCATTGTGTGCACCTTGGGCCCTCGGGTTCCGCCAGCCGGAACAATGGGGTTTTGGGGTTTCAAACCCATCGCAAATTGTAAAAATACGAGTAAGGAACCCCTCAAATGCCATTTTGTGCACCTTGGGCCTTCGGGTTCCGCCAGCCGTAACAATCGGGTTTTGGGGTTTCAAACCCATCGCAAATTGTAAAAATACGAGTAAGGAACCCCTCAAATGCCATTTTGTGCACCTTGGGCCCTCGGGTTCCGCCAGCCGGAACAATGGGGTATTGGGTTTCAAACCCTTCGCCACTTGTAAAAATACGAGAAAGGAACCCCTCAAATGCCATTTTATGCACCTTGGGTCCTCGGGTTCCGCCAGCCACAACAATGGGTTGTTGGGGTTTCAAACCCATCGCAAATTGTAAAAATACGAGTAAGGAACCCCTCAAATTCTATTTTGAGTACCTTGAGTCCTCGGGTCCCGCCGGCCACAACAATTGTGTATTGGGGTTTCAAACCCATCGTAAATTTTAAAAATACGAGTAAGGAACCCCTCAAATGCCATTTTGCACACCTTAAGTTCTCGGGTCCCGCCAGCCGCAACAATGTGGTATTGGGGTTTCAAACCCATCGCAAATTGTAAAAATACGAGTAAGGAACCCTCAAATGCCATTTTGCACACCTTAAGTTCTTGGGTCCCACCAGCCGCAAAAATGGGGTATTGGGGTTTTAAACCCTTCGCCAATTATGGTCGCTCACCTCTATTAAATACTTTTTTTGTGAACAATGTTGCGTGCTTTTTACATAATTTTGCAAAAAGATTTTTTTCTTGACTTATTAATAAAGTTAAACTGCATTATATTTATATCTACATAAAGTAATCACATTTTCTTTTATTGAGGATTTTTGCACTTTTTGTGGGTTTAGATTTAAGTCCATGTTTAAAATCAAAAGTTTTTAAAACAAAAATAAATAAACAAATAAATATTTTGAACTCGCCACTTGCAAAACATTCTATGGTTTAAGAGATGAAAATTGAACAGAGTGGTAAGATCTAATGTGGCGGTTTTGCAGGACACCCTGCAATTAGGATGACGTCCTCCGATCCGCACAGCTGATTTTTTAGCAGACAGCCAACATATAAGAAATTATTTCAGTTGAATTTTATCATCGTCATGGTCGCATATGGAAATCTACAACCTGTAATCTGGAACGAGCAAGAACGCAGGTGTGCCGTTATCCAGATTGACTGGATTATTATCAAGACTCTCTAATTGACTTTTTTATGCCAAACAAGATTTAGTTACTTTTCCTTTCATGTTAATTCAATCCAACTTCCTCCTTTTGCAATAACAGGCTCCACACGATGCTATAGCTTCTCAATGGCATTACTTTTCTAAACCAAAGGTTCCCAAACTTAAAAAAAAAAATTGACAACTGAGTAAGTCATTTGAGATAATCACGTCGCGACCCCCTCCCTCAATGTTTCAAAATCCCCATTTGGGAAGGTATATGCCCCCTATACCCCCACTTGGATCCGGTTCTAATATGAGTTTTAGTTACTTAATACTTTTAAGTCTTTTGATAAGATTATCTTATCAACCAAGAAACTCGGCTTTAAAAAGTCATTGACGTTATTATAATTGATCAAATACTTATAATAACAATGGAAATTGAACCAACTCCTAGTACCCCTGGCGTGAAGAGCTTGAACTTATCAAAATAAACAAACAGCTCGGTTTTATAACAAACCCGGTATTCCAAGGTTGCAGTTGGCATTTGAGGAGTTCCTTATTTGTATTTTTACAATAGGCGGAAGATTTGAAACTGCAATACCCCATTTTTGTAGCTGGCAGGACCCGAGAACTTAAGGTGCATAAAATGGCATTTGAGGGGTTCCTTACTCGTATTTTTACAATTTGCGATGGGTTTGAAACCCCAATACACAATTGTTGTGGCTGGCGGGACCCGAGGACTCAAGGTACTCAAAATGGCATTTGAGGGGTTCCTTACTCGTATTTTTACAATTTGCGATGGGTTTGAAACCCCAACACCCATTGTTGTGGCTGGCGGAACCCGAGGACCCAAGGTGCATAAAATGGCATTTGAGGGGTTCCTTTCTCGTATTTTTACAAGTGGCGAAGGGTTTGAAACCCCAAGACCCCATTGTTCCGGCTGGCGGAACCCGAGGGCCCAAGGTGCACAAAATGGCATTTGAGGGGTTCCTTACTCGTATTTTTACAAGTGGCGAAGGGTTTGAAACCCCAATACCCCATTGTTACGGCTGGCGGAACCCGAAGGCCCAAGGTGCACAAAATGGCATTTGAGGGGTTCCTTACTCGTATTTTTACAAGTGGCGAAGGGTTTGAAACCCCAACACCCCATTGTTACGGCTGGCGGGACCCGAGGACCCAAGGGGCACAAAATGCTATTTGAGGGGTTCCTTACTCGTATTTTTACAATTGGCGGAAGGTTTGAAACCCCAATACCCCATTGTTGCGGCTGGCGGGACCCGAGGACCCAATGGGCACAAAATGACATTTGAGGGGTTTCTTACTCGTATTGTTACAATTTGCGATGGGTTTGAAACCCCAATACCCCATTGTTGCGGCTGGCGGGACCCGAGGACCCAATGGGCACAAAATGGCATTTGAGGGTTTCTTTACTCGTATTTTTACCAATGTAGGTGGGTTTGAAACCCCAATACCATATTGCTGTTGAATACTTCTGCAAAACAATTATCTTGTTCCAGGTTTGACCAATTGTACTGCTACAGAAAACATAATTTTCTTTGAAAAAAGGTCTGATTTTTTTAAAATCAAAGTCATTGAGGCTGGCGCTGAATCGGCCGTCGCTGAATTGGCTGTTGCTGAATTGGCTGGCGCTGAATCAGCCGGTGCTGAATTGGCTGGCGCTGAATCGGCCGTCGCTGAATTGGCTGGCGCTGAATCGGCGGTGCTGAATCGGCGGCGCTGAGTCGGCGGCGCTGAATTGTCCCATTCCCTAAAATAAGGGTCCAGGCAAAGAGACTCTTGAATCTTCAAAAACCACCATCAGTTAGTATACTATTTACATATCATTCTCAGAGTGAACCATTGTTGATATCTAAATGTACCTTGAAGATAGTTTATATTTAGCGTTGAAATTCGGATACAAAGTGCTTAAACATTTGTGAATATCGAAAATGTAATCCTCCGTGGTTCAACTTCTTTTTTTCTTTTCTCCACGGTAGGATCTTTATTCAGCTTAAATGTACAATAAAAACGATAAATATGAAACTGAATATAAAATAAGAAAATTGTGTTAAAAACATAATAGAAATAAATATTTTAGTACTTCTTTATTTGATATCTCACTTGAGTAGTAGTTCTCAACCTTAAAAAGTCGCGACCCCTTAATTTAATGTTAATTCGGGCCGCGACCTTCCCCCTCCATAAAAACTGCAATGAAAATACGTATATTTTATTGAATTTTGAATTGTTAATAAAATACCTGTTTTAGATGAATAACTTATTATCCTATAACATCCAGTCGGACAACACATTAATTTGGCGCACTTATATTTAAAAATACTTTGGCAATTCTCAGAAATAATCGTATGATCTGAATTGGGTCGAAGCACTAAGTTTGTTAATATCTGCCCTAGAGGGGCATCGATTTGCCTTTCATTTCCTTCCTCATATTTGCAGAATAGACAAGTTTGGTCTTTATCTTGATATGAGGCTGTTGAGGCCCATGGAATCACTTATCATTCCAATGATACTTCAAACTTGACTAAAGTCCCAAAATAAGGTTAAAAAGAATAAAATAATTACAATAAAACGATAGTAAAATTTAAGATTTCCTCTTCAACTTTTTGCTTCAAATAAAAACAAAACAAAATACGACTTTATAAGGACACAAATTAAGAAGGCTTTCTTAAGATTTAGTAATATTTTTTTAAACAAATAAATTTATATTTTTTGAAGCTCCATTCAATATCTATATTTAGAGAATTTCTATATATTATATTTTAATATCAATTGTTGATACGAATGAGTATTGTTTACTAACATTTTTTTCCATGGCAAAGGTCTTTATTTATTAATATAATACAATAATCTATCTATCTAACATAATAAAGTAGAAGTTGTCTGTCTGTTTGTTACAAGTAGGCGGCCACATGCCTGGGCCAATTCAGCTCAAAATTTGCATGCACGTCGCTTATCATCTGGGGAAGGACATGAGAAAAAAATAAAAGGCCTTTAAGGCCACACTGGGCTAGAAATGGCCTTTTTCATTTTTTGACTAATTTGACTAATAAAGCGATTTTTTTCATAAAATATGTTTTGAAGAACTTTTTTTTCTAAGAACTTTTTCTCGCTGCATGTTGGTATGTATCTTCAAAATTGATGAATTGTCGAAAATAAAAAGGGAGAAAGAATAAATGAATCCAGGTAGACATTAACCCGAGCAAGGCAGAGTTTCACAGAGAGCGCTCAAAGTTAAACAAACAGGTTTCTTCTCTCTCTTCCTATTGTCAGCAAACCAGATCATCTGGGGAAGGACATGAGCTGCTTTGAAACCGCCTACAAACTCTTGAAATCGGCAAATTGCATGTGCCGACCTTGCCCGAGCAACGCCGGGCACATTGCTAGTATAAAATAAAAATAGATATAAAAGGAGGGAGATTTGTGTTGGGAAAATCATAAATAAACCTTGGCGTAGGCCATTGCTCAGTCAAAAATAAAGTATCTATACTTGGTCCTGAAGGGCTACATAGGAGTAACTGGGACATTATGTCTTCAACGATTGGTGGTCGGGTTTCTTTGTGGAGGAGTTATGGCCTCCAAAAAAGATTTTCTTATACAATCTCCACATAATTCAACTAGTTCTATATAAGGCCACTGCATCTCCTGAGAGATGAATGGAGAAGAAGTCTGGTTGTAGAAACTTTTTCACAAAAACTACCTTCCCGCTATTAGGAGACCTAAGAAGTTAATTGGGGGAGGATTGGCTCTTCTATCTCGTATAGTTCCCAAAAAAAAAAAATATATATATATATATATAAAGATTTTTATAGATATTCTGAGGAAACCCGATCAGGAATGGAGGAGGACTGTCACGTACAATAGTCTATGTATGAAGTTAATGTTGGGAACTGATCTCACAACGACTCCACGCAACGTATTTCCTCAAGTTGGGCGGCAGCTCAGAGAATAATCTGGAAGTGTGAGCCCAAATTTCTCAGTGATTCAGCAGTGTACATCATTCGGAAAAATCACTCGAGACCCTATTTCTTCAAAAATTTGGGAGATTCTGCTGTTTTGGAGTAAAAAGCTCTAAACAAAAATGTTTTATCCATACTCTCCAGTCTCTTTTTATATCCATTTGATGATGGAAGGTTTAAATTCCCTCTAAGAAAGGCCGTTGACTGATTTCTTTCTCAGCTTATTAAAGCTTCCTGAAACATGGAGGCATATAATAAATTAGTCCTTAGTTGGAATCCATGACGGGAGGACATTCACAAGCCAACTACAAATTTCTTCTAACTGCATAATCTTTTCGGAGCATTGCAAGGATTGTGGGAGACTTTATGGTGACACCTTACATGCCTTAGTGGATTGGCAGGGTGTCTTTATATTAAAGAAATTCGTTTCCTTAAACGTCAGAGGTCTGGATAGTTATGGGGATAGTTATCAGCTCCAGCCAGATACACTGCATTTTCCCTGAAAATTCCGTCTCTTCGCAACGATTCGTGGACCTTTGCTTCAGAGGAGGTACAGTACTTCTCATCAAGTTCCCTATCTCATTTAAAGATTTTACGTCGGATTTTGAAATATTCAATGTGATTTATTATTTGCAATATTGGAGAAGTGTTTTTTTGAGTATGTATTGTGCCATTTTATTTTTGATTAATTTTTATTCAATGTTTTACTTGTTGCCGTTCTTCTCCTAAGTATTAATTTTAGACTACAATGTCTATATATGTTTTTAACGCAATTACTCTGGAATTTTAAGAACTGAAACTAATTGAAAAAACCTATTATAGTTTAAAATTAATATACCCCGTAAGACCTTAAAATTCTATTGGCATTTAAATCTTAAAACGTAGTAAAAGAAGAACACATACATAATATTTTTATAGTAAAAACTAAGATTCTTCTTTAAATTTCTTATAAATTTAAATAATTATTCTGATGGCCTTGAGGTAATGCGGATAAGTTGACGGGAAGTATTTGACGAGTTTGGACGTGTTATCTCAAGATCCTCCACCGAGAGCCGGAATTTTTAGAGCAAAAGCTGTGTACCGCTGATATTAGTATTGCTCGGAGCTTGCTGCTTTCGATTATCTCCTCTCCGGTTGGCTTCAGGGATACATATGTCTTTGCAATTTTTTATTGCAGCCCAGACTGCTCTTTCTTCGTTGGCCAAGTTCGATCTCAACGGAAGACCGAATAAGATGTATGCTCCCAGAAATTCCACCTCGAAGTCTGCAAAGTTTGATGCATTTATAAGTACGAATTCTTTTACGATTTTCAAAGCAGGACAGTTGTAAAGCGTGTGCTTAATATCGTCGTATAATCGTTCACAATCTTTGTAATGGTTTCTGAAACTGATTGAATTTGCAGATATTTGCAGTTGAGAAGTAACTTCTTGCCATCATTTATTTCCCTCCAGGAATGTAAGATCCTCTTCTCCCACACTTTAGGGAGATCAAAAAGTTTCATAAATTTTTGGGTGGCATTCAAAGTATCGTTTGATACTTTGTCCTTTTGAGGAAATTTTTTACGCACCGAGGAGCCAGGGAATATGATTTTTGTTTCCATCTGAAGTGGAAAATAAAATCTTCCGGATACAAAAACTGACTGTTTTGTTATATCAAAGTATATAAGCGAGTTTTCTTCGAAGGCAATCTCCTCTAACTTTTCAGGCTGATGAGGAAGGTTTTTGAAGAAAAATTTTTCTCCAATAGTTTCGGCGGATTAAATCGATAGTTGAAGTAGAATCGAAATGGTTTTTTTTTTCATATTATCCTTTGGACGGCTGCCCAATCCATTGAATGTATTAAAGCGTTTTTAAGTCTCAATGTTGGGGTGCAGGTATGAATCCCAAGAGGGGATGGTCATTTTTGGTCTACTTCATTGATAAGATCATAGGTTCGATAGACTAATTTTAATGCTATTAATGCACAAGCGAGATTGACCTGCTCTCCGGGGAACTTGCTGAACACAAAGTGTGAACCAAACGTGTGACAGGGCGCTGAGTCCTGCTGAAAGACGTAGGACCTTACTCCACCGGATTCATTCTTGCTGGGGTCTTCGTCGACCTTCTTCTTTGGAGCTCGGAGATGAAGTCCAGGGTCTTGAGTGAATCAGAACGCCTTTTACCCTTCTTTCGGATAACTACATCTTTGTAGGTGTTGTTGATCTCCTCGAGCTCGGCCCTGATGTTTTTGACGGTGTTCCTGATCATGCATGCTGCCAACATGATGTTCATATCATTGTTGACGCTACCAGGTGTTCTCTACTACCAAGGGAACAAAAAGAAAGTCTAGCAGGCCTCCTACCTGCCATCTAGCGGCAGCTACGAGCAATACATAAAAGTGCCAATTTAGCGTGTGGACCCTATATCTATACTATAACTTTGAGCAATAAGGCCCTCTTCCTCATTGTAAGTCTAAGCAAACTACTGCAAGAAGCGAACAGAAGTATAAAGTAATGTAATTAAATCCATTACATACAATTTCTTTATTTCTACCAAACAATATGAAAATGATCAATAACAGCCTTTATTGAACCATGAAAAATATGTTCTGTTTTTACGTAATAACCCATCTCTTTTCCAATATTTTTTGGGTTGAAAATAATTGGTGGGGAAGTACATCACAAATAAAACTAGAGGCATATATACACTCAGAGAGTGCAAACCTCCGCCGTCATGAGCCTTCCGAGGCGGATTTTTCACGACTGGGGAGGCGTAGAGAGACGGGGGAGGGTTCCCCTAGACGGAAATTCCGAGAGGAACACGCTCCCGGCACCCAATTTCACAGCAAAACGACATCTATTGGCAGAGTAGGCTAACTTGGCAATTTAGTAGTATTTAGCTCATTTGGCGCCTTAATTCTGCACTCAGAGATGCCAAAATTTAATCACTTCTTCCTTTTCGCACTTCCAACAACTCCACAAAATTTCATCCAAATCCGTTCAGTACTTTTTGAGTTATCCTGCTGACAAACCAACAAACTAACAAACCAACAAACGCCAGTGAAACAATACCTCCTTCGGCGGAGGTAATAAAAAAAGAGGAAATATGTTATTAAATATTAAAAAAGCAAGAATGTACACATATGATGAAAAACACTATTTTCGACCCTGAAATAGTTCGACTTATTGATTATGAGAACTTTTTTTTGATGGTATGCAGTCCAACTAAAATGATAAAGAAAGTAAGGAAAATGTCTACAAAAAATAAGTTTGTTTATGTATAATAATTCAATGTGAAACATAGTTAATGATTGAAGAAATAATTTGCTAGTTTTAATTCCAAGAAATAGACGATTGTTATATATTCCACTGCAGTCTAAGTTACACAAATAATTCGTATATTGGTATAAAGTCATTTTGAATAATTACTTTATATTTTGATATAACGAGCAAAGGAAGCGTCCCAATTCCAAGACGTTCCTGTTCTACAAGTCTTCATAGTCAATATAAAAAGAACGAAAACTTTAAATCTCCTCAAGATGGACCTATATGGTATGCACAAAATGTCTATCATTATTGTCTTTGCAGAAGTGAATGATTATCTTCCGTTTTTGGCATAGCTAGTACAGTATCTAATTCGATTGATACGAATTCAGTAAAATAAATTATTTCGGAATTCCAGTCCTTTCATGATTTTAAATTCATACTTCGGTAAAGACAAGAATGGAAACATTTGGTTGACCTCTAAACATAAATTTATACAGATTTGTACAATATCCTTACAGCAGTTAAGTGTTTGCTCTTTGCGTTAAGTTGTTTTATACTTAAACACCACTGTGCTCAACTCTCAATGTTGAGGGTACAGGTTCGAATACTCCCGAGAGGGGAAGGTCAATTTTCATCAACTCATTAAAAAATCCTAGATTTTTGTTGACAAATTTTAACGCTAAAATGCTTATTCACTTCTACATGAATGCAATTCTATTGAACTAATTAGACAAATGAAAACTCCAGTTTATATAATAGTAGATGAGCTAAGATCGCTAATTCAAAGGCCCTTTAAATCCAATGCTACATCTTAATTGTTAATACTCGCGTATTTTCCCCTTACTTAAAAAAGGTTTTTTCTATTGTTATAGAAATGAATAGTACCGTTCTTATCTATGGTTTAAACTATATAATTGATGTCATCAGTCAAAGGACAAGTAACTTCCGGCTTGCTTAAGAAAATATAGTTCAAAGTGTCCTTATATCACAACATTGAGAGCTCATAAATATAAAAAACCAGAACCCTCTTTTTAACAGATAAACTGTTGAAAGAAGAGAACAGTGAATATTCAAAAAGCAGTTGGTATTATGAAATAAGGCTTCACCTTACTCGCGGTGGTTGGGGTGTGAACACATAGAGATATAAAGATATAGAGAGCTTTTCCCTTCAATAGCAGAGAAACATCGTAGTTCAGCTGTATTTTTGTGTCCAATATAAACAAAGTAATTTGTACTACGTCATCGTAAGCTGATCATAAAGATAGATTCTATCTCTATGATCATCTTACGATGACGTAGTAAAAATTACTTTGTTTATTTTGGACACAAAAATACAGATGAAGGGAATAAACTCTCTAAATATTTTTATCTCTATGTGTGAACTCATTGATAAATATATAATCCTTCAGAATACTAAAATGTCTATTCTCATTGGTCACCCTTCCATGGTATTAATTAATCCTTTACATTGATTTCTCTAATATCATCTATAAATATGCATATCATAATAATTGAATGATTTTTTTACTCTGCTCAAAACTATATCCTAGATTCTTCTTATATCTACAGTACACTGTTATAAATATCAACAAAAAATGTTTTTGTCTTCATTCTTTTAAAACTATACAGTGTGCGTAAGAATAACAAAAATTGTCATATGGAGCGGTTATACCAGTAGCAATTCAAATTTCCCGGCCGTTTTGAATCTTTAGGATAAAAAATCAAGCACAAAAACAACTTTTGTAAAAAACTTGATTTCCTTTGACAAATTGTATTCGCAATGGAGGTGAAAAGAAATAGACACGCCCTACTAGACGTGCAAATGAGCTACAGCGAATCGTCTTCCTCGTCCTAGCTCAAAATTCCTCATCAAAAAGGCCAAGAAGCTCAAGAAGAACATCCAGAGCCTCAAGAGAATATCTGGAAGTAGTGGCCACAACAGAAAACAGTCAGCCGTATTTTTGGCCAACATGAAGACCTCAATTGAGAACTCTCATACCACCAGCATGAAGAACCTCGCCAAGAAGTTTGACGTGGCTGAAAAAAACCATCAGAAATGCCATGAAAGAATTGGGAATGATCTCCTTTTTCTCTTGCCTCCAGCTTCTGACAAAATCCAGCCAAAAGTCCAGGGTTGTCAAGGGCTAGCTCCTCATCAACTGTACGTAGAAAATGTGTTCCACATCATCGCCCGATTGCAACACTCTGGACGAAGGCATTAGGGCCCCCGTCGAGAGCAAGGCTGCACCACCCCTCATGCCAACTTGGGCGCCTTGAAGATAGCCGTTGAGAATGAGTGGGCCGACATGTTCGGAGAGTACGTCCAGAAAACGTTCATTGCGTTCAAGTTCCGGGGTAGAGGCCATGATTGTCCCAAACGGGGCCACTTTGAAGTTTAATTACTTAAGCCTGTTTAAAAAAAAAATATATATATATATATATATATATATATATATATATATATATATATATATATATATATATATATATATATATATATATATATATATATATATATATATATATATATATATATATATATATATGTGTGTGTGTGTGTGTGTATATACAGGTTAGGCAGAATTAGTGAAACATCGGATTTTAAGTGCAAAATCTTTCTAAATATGAGTCCGAGTGGTTTTGTTATAATATAAAATTATGTTCCACGGACATTTGTACATCTTCTTTGTTGTTTTCTCAGTTTTTAATTTAAAAACAACCACGAAATGGACCTTAAAAGCAAGCGAACGGTCATCCTCAAGTTGTTGGACTCTAGCCAGTAACACAATATTATCATGACATGCTTGGGGTAAGCCGCACCTTCATCTGGCGTATCAAAAAAGTCTTCAAAGAGACAGGCAAAATCACAAGGAGGCCTGAACAAGGAATGAAACGATCAGTGAGGACACCAAGGCTGACCAAGGCCGTCGCCAGCAAGATACTACGTAACCTGGCCCGCTCTATGAACAAGATGGCTCAGGAATACTATATATCTGCGAGGAGCATCGGGAGGGCGGTCAAAGCTGACCTGGACATTGAGTTGTTCGAGTACAGGAAGATAAATCTACTAAACGAGGCCTCCAGGGTCAAGAGGAAGGCCAGATCAAAGTTGGTTCTCAAATGGTACGCAGACAACCCTAGAGTCGTTGTGATCTTCTCTGATGAGAAATTTTTCGAGACCACAAAGAAGTTCAATCCTCAAAATGATCGTATATTGTTCAAGGATGCCTCCAAGATCCCAAAGAATATCTGTGTGGAACTTATCTAAGGCCTTGAGGTCGGCCACTACCCTTCACACAGCCAGGACCGCAGCTAGGCCATTGGACGCAGCGTCCCCATATAATCCATTCTGCATGGGCATTTTGTTTTTATTTATTTTAAATTTTTGATATAATTTTATTGTTTATATATTTTAGACTAGTTACAAATGTAACTAATATGCCCAATGGCAAGAAATATACTCGATTACACACACCAGAAACGTCTACCGGATGCAGAAGCCGGCATCTGTGATGGTCTGAGGGCCGTGGTCTTCAATGGCAAGAAATCATCCTTGCTCCAAATTCCAGACGCTGTTAAAATCAACAAGATCGTGTACTTGGACGTCCCGAAAACCAAAGTATTCCCGTGGATCCAGGAAAAGTTTGGTGGAGTCCCTGTCTACTTCCAGCAAGACGGAGCTCCGACCTATATTCCAAAGATTGTGCATGACTGGTGTGCAGCCAATTTTTACCACTTTTGGAGCAAGGACCTTGGCCTCCCTCATCTACTGATTGCAACCCCCTTGACTTTGCCAAGTAGAGGATGGTGCATAGGACAGCCAATACTAAACCAAGGGCTAACTAGAACCAGCTGATGGCTGTGGCTGAGGCTGCCTGGGACAAGATTCTTGAGAAAAATTGTGCGTAACAGTTCCACTAGTGTAGTCAAGAGACTTAGGACTGTGGTTCGAGCATATGGTGGACAAGTAGAATAATTTTGTAATAAATATTTTAAAGCCGTTTGTTGTTAACAAAATTTACCAAATAATATATTTTCTAAATTAAGTGATTAAGCTATTACGTCAATTCCATATTTCAGTAATTCTACCTAACCCTGTATATATATAATATATATATATATATATATATATATATATATATATATATATATATATATATATATTGCCCTCGAAATCACGGAAAAAGTTACAAACAAATGTCTTCCCTTCAATCCACATTCCAAGAGACTCTGTCTATGTTAGTATTATTAACTCTTTCACAAACGTGACGTCACCATATTAAATCTGTTGTATTTTTTAATATTTACTTTTTCGTATCAGCAACCCCTGTACATTAGCCGTTTTAAGGCCCAACGCTCCAATTTTTTGCTCCAAGCAATTTTCTGCTGCGTAGTGATGAAAAAAATAAGATTAGGAAAGTTTCAGCCTTCAAAGGCCATTTTGTGACTGCACAAGCAGCTCAAAGTTTCAAAAAGTTCGTTTTTGAAATGGTGATTTTCAAGTGGCCTGTGCTGTCTAAATTTAAGTGATATTGACATTTTTTTAAGGATTGCATGAAGTTTCATCTTACAATTTTTTGGAGCAATGAAGCAAATAGGGATTTCTCTCATTTTTGGCCACTTTAATCGGGTTCTTTGGGCCTAAAAATGCATTTTCGGTGTTTTGCCACTATTTGTCCTAGAAATTATTTTAGCAACTTTGTTTTGCTTTGACAAATTAATTTTCTTATAATGATACACGTTTTATGCAACTTTCATAATGATCACAATAAAATTAACGGGTTTTTTTTTGGAAAATATTGTGTTAATTCTTATGAAATACTATTCACTTGACCAAAGATAATCGTTATGTATACTTGCCAATATTAGGTATATCCTCATGTTATAAGTTTTAAATATTAATTCTTGTTTACCTTTGAAATTATAAAACAACTTAGCAATTTGCACGTAAAGTTTTAATACTTATTTTGGCCATATTATAGATAAAATGAAAAGTTTAATTCATTATCACAAAAAATCATGAAAACATTGAAACACCGAATGCAAAATGATAAATTGAAAAAAGTTTTTAGAAAATATACTTCCAAAAATTTTATAAGTTGATTGTAGAAGACCGAAAAAGAACACATACAAACAAGCTGACAATATTTTATCTCATGTGATCAACGAGGCATTAATTTCTTCAGTATAGGTGATATGGATAAACGATACATGAATTCAGTGAATAGATTGAAACAAAACTTCCAAAAATTAATAAGCATACACGCTTACAAGAATTTTGATCGACGATTGATTTCATTTATTCTTGTGATATCGAAGATTGTATTTCTGATGCGTCAGATATATCTAAAATAGTCGAATAATCGCTTTGAAAACAAGAATGTAAGTCAGAAGTTCAAAATCAGACCAAGAAAATAATGTACTTTGCAAATCAAATATTATAAGAAATAAATAAAGATACTTTACAGCACGATATAACACACTGAAAAAATAAACAAATAAACAATTATTGATGTTGGTCAGCGGACCATGTATTAATTGACCAGGAGCAAGATACGCTAAATTATAAGAAAATAAATAACAAGTCAAAAAATGTGCTGAAAAATATATTACACAAAATTAGATTTACAGATGCAGCAATAAAATTTAATGGTAGTCCCGAACACACTTTTTATGTGAAAAGTGAAAGTGACATTATCAAAAGCTCTAGGTTAGATTATTTTTTTGTGTCCGAAGAAATTTATGCACTCATTTCAGATTACACAGGTCTGCGACCAAAAAACTGCATAGGATTTTTTTACATTTTCTTACAGATTTTGACCTCCCAAAAACAGAAAAAACATTCAAATTATTATACCACATAAGTTTTTATGCATATTCCAGTATCTATGTTAATTGATAATAAGCCTATATGATTTTTATTTGATAATGGAGAACAGCGGCGCCGGATTCATTTCAGAAATGGGGGGGGGGGGCAAAAAGTGATTTTAATCCTTCGTCAATGAGAGGAGGAAAAAGTGGGGGGGGGGGGCAAGAAAAGCTCTCAGTAAATATACTGATATTCAAGTGAACAGTGCTGTTGCGTGTTAATCATGGCTACAAGAGGTTGTGTTATTTCTCCAAACAGTTTTTGTTACATTTGTGGTGAATTCACAATTAAAAGTCAACAGATAAATATAAGTGATTTTGTAAGGAAAGTTTATTTTGCCTACTTTAAATTAAAACTTGGTGATCAAGATAAACCATGGGCCCCGCATAAGGTGTGTAGAAGATGCAAAGAAGATCTTCGTTTGTGGTTTAAGGGAAAGAAAAATGCATTTCGATTTGGAATTCTTATGATATGGCGAGAGCAGAAAAATCACACTACTGACTGCTACTTCTGCTTAGTTGACGTAAAGGGATTCAATTCAAAAAACAAAAGAAACATAAGTTATCTTAATCTTTACTCAGCTATACGTCCAGTGCCCCATAGCTCCGAGATATCTATGCCACAACCACCTTCCAGTTTGGATGAGTACTCTAGTGAGTTGGAGGACGAAGCCGCGTTACCTCCTCCGGATGAATCAAGCTCAGATTTATCTTTTGACGAAGATGAAAGGCCTCAACTATATTCTCAAGGTGAGCTCATGATTTAGTAAGAGATTTAGGTCTTTCAAAAGATGCAGCCGAACTGTTAGGTTCTATATTAAAAAATAAAAACCTTTTATCACCTGGCACTTCTTTCTACTGGTATAGACACCGAGAAAAAGAATTTACCAAGTTTTTCACAAAAGAAGGAAATTTAGTTTTTTGCAACAATGTGGAAGAACTCATACATCACTTTAATATTAAGTATGACTCATTTGAATGGTGCCTATTCATTGACTCATCTAGGACTAGCCTTAAAGCAGTATTATTTCACAATGGAAATAAATTTGCCTCGATTCCGACTGGACATTCTGCGAATATGAAAGACGATTATAACGATTTGGCCATTATCCTGGAAAAAATCAAGTATCAAGACCATCAATAGATGATTTGTGGGGACTTCAAAATACTGACAGTGCTTTTGGGTCAACAGGCAGGCTATACCAAATACCCATGCTTCTTATGCTTGTGGGATAGTAGAGCCAGAGAACAGCATTGGAAAAAAGTGATTGGCCATCCCGAAAAACTTTAAAACCTGGAGAGAAAAATCTTATGAACACTACCTTGGTAAGCGAGAAACTGAAGATGAAAATCGGAAAAGGACTCGTCAAAGTATGAAGGAAAAGAAGAAGAGGTTTCATAAAGAACATGAATTAGTACATATATGTATCAAAAAAATGATTAGTTTGCTTTGAAAAAATACTAATTGTTAAAAAACTTTAAATAAAGGAAGCTGTAACTAATTTTTTGTGTTTGAATTTGCAAAAAATCCTTATGTGATAGGAAAAAATGGTCATCACTTTTGAAATCAGCCTACTTTAAAACATATAATTCAGTAAAAATACCTCATGCAGTTGGCAAAAAAATAATTTCGCAGACCTGTGTTATCAGAAAATCCATACATCCATGTCAGACCATCGCACAATAGCTATGACCATAACCTTTCCCAGGGCTCATTAAAAAAAGGAATGGAAACTGAATTCATCTTTATTGGAAGATAAATCAACTGAATCAAATGTGAAAAAAATATATTGGGGATATTACGTTAAAACTCAGAAACAGAAAAATAAAATCACCATCTCATGTTTTAAAGTTGGTTTTGGATTGTTTGAGAAGGGAGTACATAAGATTTGGGGTCAAATTGAGCGAAGAAAGGAAATTAAGAATAAGGGAATTGGAGGCAAGGAGGGGAGAAGAAGGAGGAGGAATACTCCAAGATGAGAAGTTACAAGAAATTAATCATAATTTTACAAAAGGCCATTTAATTCGATCTGGTTTAAACTTAGGACCCAAAGAACAAGTATTGTTAGGCAGGCTTAAAAACATAGAACGATAGAAGAAGAAAATAAGAGCAATTTATGATAAAAACGGATACTTAGTGAATGAACCTATAAAGATCAATGAAATGGTTAGGGAATTTTATAAGAAGCTTTACGCTTGTGGTGAATGTAATGAAAAATTGTGCGATAAATGTTTTAAATGTATTTATAACTCAGCAGATTTTGTGAGACACATAAAATGTGAAGCTGTTAAAAGGGTTCACACTTGGAAGGTAATTGCCTAAAACTTCTTGAGGAAAAAATTAGCAGTACAGAAATTGGAAAATACGTAGAAGGTTATACAAAAACAAATAAAAGTCTGGGGCCGGACGGTTTTACTATGGAATTTTATATAGCTTTTAATGACATTTTGTCCCCATTACTGGAGGAAGTTTTTGAAGAAGCGCATTCGGTTGGTTATTTTGAAGACATCATTTCTTTGGGAAAACTGATATTGATCCCAAAACAAGGAAAGATTCTAGGTTTGTTGAAAATCTGAGACCTCTAACGATGCTCAACACCTCGTATAAGATACATAGTGGTATTCTTGCGAATAGACTCAAAAAGGGAACCGGACTTTTGATAGACAGCCATTTCTTAGACGGACACTTCTTAGACGGACATTTCTTAGACACGGACACTTCTTAGACAGCCATTTCTTAGACGGACACTTCTTAGATACGGACACTTCTTAGACAGGGACATTTCTTAGACACCCATTAAAAATGTACTCACAATTAAAATAGGCCCTCGGGTTCTGCCGAAAACAATCATGGTGTTTCGGAATTACAAATCCTCCACCAATGGGCCCTCGGGTTCCGCCAAACACAATCGGGGTGTTTTGGGGTTAAAAATCCCCCGCCAATGGGCCCTTGGGTTCCACCAAACCTAATCGGGATTTTTTGGGGTTACAAACCCACCACCAATGGGCCCTCGGGTTCTGCCGAACACAATCGGAGTGTTTTGGGGTTACAAATCCACCGCCAATGGGCCCTCATGTTCCGCCGAACGCAATCGGGTTTTTTTGGGATTACAAATCCCCCGCCAATGGGTCCATGGGTTCTGCCAAACCCAATCGGGGTGTTTTGGGGTTACAAATCCCCCGCCAATGGCCCTTGGGTTCCACCAAACCCAATCGGGGTGTTTTGGGGTTACAAATCCACCGCCAATAGGCCCTCATGTTCCGCCGAACACAATCGGGGTGTTTTGGGGTTACAAATCCCCCGCCAATGGGCCCTTGGGTTCCGCCAAACCCAATCGGGGTGTTTTGGGGTTACAAATCCCCCGCCAATGGGCCCTTGGATTCCGCCGAACACAATTATTATATTTTCGGGTTACAAGTTCCCTGCCAATGGGCGCTCGGATTCCGCCAAACACAATCGAGCTGTTTTTGGGTTACAAATCCTCCGCCAATGGGCCCTTGGGTTCTGCCAAACACAATCGGGGTGTTTTGGGGTTACAACTTCCCCGCCAAATGGGTCCGCGGGTTCTGCCAGACACAAGTAAGGCAAATTTGGGATTGCAAATCCACTTTCAGTGAGTCCTCATGAACCTGCGGGTTCTGCTGGAGATTATTAGGGCAAATTGGAGTCTTACCCACGTTGCCACGGAGCTCTTGTACTTTTTGACGCATATATAAAAGTAATGTCAAAAATATGTCTCATGTATTCAATTATACCATTATTTAAAAAAATTAAGAATTGAAACTAAGAACATCATTATGAAAAGTAACAAATTCATTTTAAAGGCATGAATAACTTTTGATTCATTTTCCCGTGATTTGAATATCTGAGTACTTTTCAAATTATAATTTATGGCGCAAAGATTTATTTTTTCAGACGCATCTCAATGACCCTTTTTATTCATTTTTCCCTTTGAAATGCTTCTGTACTCAAGTGTCCTTCAACTATTAAATATCAATTTTTTTTTAAATTTCAACAATGAACCACCACTTTATTAATTCCTCGAAAACCGACCAATTCTCATAATTGGTTCCTTCGTATTTTATCGGAACAAGACAAGAAGGGAAAAGAGGTATTGGAGATGCTCAGAGGATAACTGTCGAGCTACCGCCGTTACACGAGAGGATGATTTAGAAAAGGTATCTCGTTACACTTGGTATGTAAAAAGCGGTTTATCTTTAACAATTCTTATTTTTTAGCACTGTGTTGACAATCACAACCATTTTGGAAATATGGATAAGGTAGAAGCTGAACGAGCGAAGGAGACTGCCCGGCAACTGGCCCTCAACACTCGGCTCAAGCCCAAGACAATCGTCTCAACTTCCCTCAGCAACTGTCATCAAACTTCTGTAAATGAACTTACTGGCATCGATAATATGAAGCGAAATATGAGAAGGCAGCGGACAAACGCCTACAATGCGCCCGCACTACCTGCTACACGAGGAGACCTCGTTATTCCTCCCGAACTCACTCTTCTAAAACCTGATCAAGAGCAGTTCCTTTACTTTGATTCGGGTGGAGATAATATGCGAATTATTATTTTTGCCACAAAAAACAACATCTCATTTCTGCGTCAATGCAATCACTGGTATGCTTATGGCCAGTGGTGGGCACTTCAGCTCATTATTCCGCTCGTCCGTTCTTCCGCTCTGAGCGGAGGAGCAATTGGTGAGCGGAATGCAAAGAGCGGATCATCTTTGTGAGAAGTGAGCGGAATGTGGTGAGCGGACCCTCTAAAATTACCTTCCGCTCATCCGCTCACATAAAAAAAGTTTCCGTTATTAAAAAGGATTACTCATAGAAAAAAACTACTTTTTCTCGCTTTTTGCTCTAAATGTAATGCCGCTAACGTGGCATGGACTAAAAAGGTGCGCCAGAAATTGTTTATTCTTGTCTAGACACGTGGCAGCAGTGTTGCCACGCGTAGCCACTCAGTTCACGTCGTGCAGTTATTGTGTATACGCAGAGAGAATAAGTGACAATCAGTCCTTTTTTAATATATAAAATGTGTACCCCCGTCATAACAAAGAGGTTGTGTTCATGGTCCCATATAGAATTTCATTTTATATTCAGAGAAGAGAGAGAAAAGTTACATTATTATAATATAACTTTTCTCTTTCTTCTCTAAATATAAAGAGATAAAATTATCTTTGTTATAATTATTCAATAATTATTACATGTAGTATGATTAGAAATCCATCTGAAAAAATGACGTCATAACACATATGTTGATGATGTCATTAAATGGCTATATGGGACCCTACTTAGTACCAGCTTAGTACTTACTCGGCGTACAAGTTTTGTCTCTCTCTGGCACTCTCTTATTCTCTCTGTGTATACGTTTGTGTTCATTGTCTGACGGTCACTCTGAGTCAGTATACTTTACTTTTTCGTTTTTTTACGAATCACGAGTCATGGATAAGTTTGTGACCCGAACCCGACCTCTGAGCGGAGAGAGAAGTTACAGGTTAGCGGACCTATTCTGCCAACCTGAGCGGAAGAGCGGAATGAAGTGAGCGGAACAGCAGTACTCAAAAAATGAGCGAATGAGCGGGAGCGGATCAGTTGCCCAAAGTGAGCAGATGAGCGGTGAGCGGAACAGCAAAAAGTGAGCGGTGCCCAATTAGAGCAGCAATATTAGCATCCCGGATTTGATTATCTCACAGATTCCTAAGTTTTGCACAGAAGATCTGGTTATTTGCACAATAAAAACTTCTAGCAATAAGAGTCTCATCGTTGCAAGCTATTATGCCGATATTACAAGGGATGGTGTTAGTGGTATGATTAAACCCTTAGTCGACTACTGTGATAAACAGCATAAACCTCTTCTGATATCTGGAGATTTTAATGCCAGGAGTGTGTTGTGGTTGGACTCGCTAACGAATTATCGTGGGGAAAGACTAGAAGAATTTATGGCTCTTTATAATTTAAGTCTCCAAAATAAAGGCTCTGCGCCTACATTTGTAGGAGGAATGGGCCAATCTATCATTGACCTCACAATAACGAATCGTTGGAGCTTTCACCTCGTTTCAAAGTGGAGAACGGATCAACAGTATTCTGGGTCGGATCATCAGTTTTGTATCTTTGAGATCAATGCTAACAGAACATTTTCTAATGGATTGAATCTGAAGAGTGCTGATTGTAACAAATTTACGTCCTTACTCGAAAATACAACATTCCAATATGATAAAGGCTTTTCTGAATCATGTCATATTGATTTAGAAGCTCTGAACATTACGGCAGATATTTTTTAAGCTTTAAAGAGCTCATGTAAAGCAGTGTCCGGTAATATTCGGAAGGCTTGTCCTTGGTGGAGTGATTAGCTAAGAGAGCAACGTCGTAAACTAAGATTCCTTCAACGTAAAAATCATATGACTTTAGATAAGCAAAAGTATAAAACCATGATAATAAAGGCTAAAAGGGAGGCATTTAAAGCTTGGGTAACAACGCTCGAAGGACCAAAGGATATCTCTAGACTAATGAAGGCAAGATCAAATCACACAAATGTCCGTGTGGGTATTTTGAGTGATCGTATGAACGAAAAGGATAGCCTGAAGCTTCTTCTAGAGGAGCATTTCCCTGACTCAAAAGCCACTTACAATAATTGCTCAGAAACGACGCACAGTCATAACGATCCCCACATACAATTCTTTGACCAAAAATTGTGATAAGTGCAATTAATAACCTTAAATCAAATAAAAACCTGGTCCATACCAAATCCCTTCGCAAGCATATACAAGTTTGCCAAAATGTTTGGTTTCGAGGTTAACAAATCTCTACAGCTCAGTTTATTGCACCGGATATACTCCAAAGTGCTGGAGAACGTCTAAAGTTATATTTATTCCCAAGCCGGGGAAAAAGGATTACTCCGGACCACGAGTTTTCCGACCAATTACTCTAACAAATGTGGCGCTAAAAATCCTGGAACGTATGTTACAGTGGAAAATCCATGCAAGGTGTAATTTGGTCCTCCCTAACCAATTTGCCTTTTCAAAGGGACAATCCACAGACACAGCCATAAGTAGGCTTGTGGTTACTTGTGAAAATAGTTATCATTGGAACGAAGAAGCCCTCGTTGTCTTTTTGGATATCGAGGGTGCTTTTGATAGAGTGGGATTTTGTCATATCATCGAGAGCATGCACAAATATGGGGTGGACGATAAGACGATAACGTGGTACGACAATTTACTGAAAAGTAGAACTGTTTTTGCGGAGCTAAGTGGGGAGCTTGCGTCAATAACTCCGACGAAAGGTTGTCCACAAGGAGGAATACTGTCAACTATTGCGTGGAACTTAGCTTTTCAAGAAGCTATGGAAGAGCTCGAAAGACCAATTCATAAGGTCGCCTACACAGATGACCTGGCATTGTGTGTCCGGGGCACTGATCGTCGCACTCTTTTCTGTTTGATGCAAGATGCACTGAATAAACTTACGAATTGGGCTACTAAGAGAGAAACCATCTTCAGTATACATAAAAATAAGTTCATGCTTTTTTCCAAAAGAAGAAAAGGCAAGAATATTTCTCTATATCTGTCCGGGACCAAGATTGAAAGAGTTAAAACCTTTAAATATCTTGGACTAATACTAGATGATGAACTGAAGTGGAGAAAACATATAGAACACACCATCTCCAAGGCCAAGAGGAGTTTTTTTGCATTGAGAGCTTTTGTTTGATCAGACTGGGGTCTTAGTCCTCAGAAGTCCAAATGGATATACGAAGCCTACGTCAGATCTATTGTAAGTTACGGTACTATAGTATTTGCACCAAAGCTTCAAGGAAGCAGATTTATAAAAGATGAATTCAACAAGTTGCAGAGACTTGGCCTCATGAGTATCACTGGGGCCATGAGGTCCACTCCCATGGCTACAATGGAGATACTCTGCGGGCTTATGCCACTTCATCTGTATGTTATGGAACGTGCATGCATGATGAGACTTCGGACAAGGAAGGAAAATCCACTCAAATGGTTCGACCATTTGCGTAGAGGTCACCTACAATATCTAGATAGATATATAAGTCGAAATGATGTCCCAACTCCCCCTCCTCGCGTACCTTTTTGGTCTGGCACTGTGAGATATGCATTGCAAAAAATATGGTGCATCAAGGAATTTGATCTGGTTGGCTATACCGACGGTTCAAGAATCAATAATCAGACAGGTGCTGGCTGGGCTTTGACGAAGGGTGACATTGTGCTCGACCAAGGAAACTTGAAGCTCGATGAAACTAACACGGTTTTCCAAGCTGAAGTGGAGGCTATTAAGAACCTTTATAATCATCTTCAGGGAGATAAATTAGGAGGGAAGAAGGTATTAATCCTTTCTGACTGCCTTTCAGCCATCAACAGTCTCGAGATGAAGCAGGGTGATCTTTTGCCAGAAGAAATTATCGGCTGTAAAAATGCCTTAAATAGCTCAGTCTGTTCTATAACGATTGGATGGATAAGAGGACACAACGACAACACTGGAAATTAATTCGCGGACGCATTGGCCAAAGACGGAGCCAGGAGAGGCACACCTGTCTCGGTACCGGTATCGATATGTCAATCCAAGAATGCCCTTCGACAAGCGTCTTTGAGGAGATGGAGAACCAAGTGGCGGGAGATGAGCTCTTGTCGGCAGTCGAAACTGTTCATCCCAGATCCGTATATGGGAAATATAATCTTCAAGTTCAAAAGGGCTCAAAATTCTGACATTGTTGGTATGATTAGCGGGCACATCGGACTCAACAGGCATCTTTTCAAGTTGGGAAAGGCCATACGCCCAACTTGTAGACTATGTAACGAGGATGACGAAACTCCACATCACCTCATCTTCGACTGCCCAGTAACAATGGAACGAATGATGGCTCTCAAGGGAGAGATTAAAGATAGGAATTGTTCCTTGGAGGAATAGATTTTTAAAGTATATAAATGTTTAAGTGTTTTTAAACATATTTTTGATAATAAAGATCGTAGCTCCTAGATAGGTTCACTACCGGCTGATACCGGATTAAGTTCCAGTGAGGTGAGTCCAATCTAGGAGTTAAACAAACAATACTCTACTCTGGTAGTCAGGAGGAAATTCAAGATTCTTTTAAAGAGACTTTGGAATTATTGGAATATTTTAAACATGACTCGGGTCTTTAAATAAATTTAAAAAAGACTAATTTGATGGCAAATTTTAAAGTAAAGTTCAACTTAAATGGAATACAGGAATTTTTATAAAGATTTTCTTGGAACATACATAACTTTAGATAACAAAGATATTTTAGAAACAGTAAATTAATGGAGAAATATATCCAACAAAACACGACAGAGTATGCAAAAATTTAAAAAAAGAATATTTTTTCTAGAGTTTTTATATGGAATATATTAATTTTACCCAAAATAACGTACGTTTTAAAATCAACGCCATATTCAGAGGATTTATGTAATAAGATCGAGGAAATTTGTGAAAGTTTTTATTCCCAAATGGACGCCCCAGAGGGATTTCATGGAAACGGATTCACACTCCCAATTTTTTTGGTGGATTAGGATTGCTGGGGATAAAATATTTCTGTAAGGCAGTAATATACAAATGGTTCAGGAGAATTACAGTACAAGGAACTTTATGGAAAGAAATGCTTTAAAAGGGATTACTTGAAGGTAAAAACCCTCATTCATGCTTTTGTAGAGTGCCAGGCAGTGGGGCTTCTTAAACGATTTGTAATCCTAAATGTAAAAGGTCTTGGAAAAGAATCGGCAGATAAATACTCCAAAGCAATTATTTTATTTGGTATGGGCGACAATGCCAAATCGTCGTGTACCAAAGCCATTAGCTTCGCTATTTTGAACGCGAAGGCCTTAATTGCGAAGAAAATTACATCGTGGGACCCTCTTCATCCATACGAGCTAAGAAGTGTGCTTCTCTCGGCTGCGGCTAGGTATGGTGCGCTGGAATTGAAGATTCCCTCGCTTCAGAATGAAATATGGTCGTATGCGTCTAAGGAGGTCCAATATTATCCATCTGTATCCCTCAATCATCGCCGAACAATATTTAGAATTTTTAAGTGCTTTTTAAGATGCGAATAGTTTATTCAATATTTCTTATGCAATATTTTGAATGATTCGATATTGTTTATTTGTGTTTTAAGTTTTAAGTTCTTATCGTTGTACAATATGTTTTAGTTCATCTCCAATGCTAAAATTTTAACTATAATGTTTATTTGTGTTTCATTTTAACGTATTAGCTTTGGTTTTTATGTATTTATGTACATTCTGTAAAATTGAACTGTGAAATATATTTAAAAAAAAAAAACCTACTCTAGACGAAGAAAGGGTAAAGGGCCGTATAAGTTATAGAGGCATCTCAGGAAATCGGAACTTTTTGGAAATTGAACGGATGTATATTTAAAGAAATAAGTGAGAAACTTTTAGAGAAAATGGAGTGGCAGGAGCCAATTGAAAACAATACAAGATTGACTTTCCTAAAGAACACTTCTATTAAAAAGAAACTTGTTTGCATTGGGATATTTATAACGAAGAAAATGTTTTTACCATAAATGAACGTCTGGAGAGGAGGAGTATCCTACGTAAAATTAGTTTCGGAAAAAGAGAAATTGGGCCAAGGAACAGTTTTTATAATTTTATTTCAATGATGGAAAACAGTAAGATTCGGAACAGCTTACTCAAAAGGCGAGCACATAAATTCTTTATTGGCCAGAATATAGAGTAGAAACGTCTACGAAACAAATAATAAAAGCTGTTCAATCAAATTTATTAAACAATGGCCTCTCTTGGTTAAAGTACAAAATAGTGACCAACACTTTTTCTTTGGGTGCTACTCGTGGGAAAACACAGAAGAAAGGTTTTGCTTCTTTTGTGGGCATGCAAGGGAAACATTAAGAAACTTTTTAGTGGAATGCGGACAGATGGCCAAATACTGGGACATTTGGTAAATTTGTTTTATCTGATTTTACCTTTTAGAGAATTTGTCTTCTTATATTTTGGCCCACATCAAGAAAAAAATACTTTTTAATAACTAAAATGCAGTTATATATATAAAATTCAGATGTAACAGGGTGCCCCTCCCCAATGATTTTATAAGTATTATAAATACATGGATGATGAGTGTTGTATAAGTTTGTTATGAGTTTTTATGTGAATGAATGGTAAAAAATAAAGTTGTACCTTTGTACAATTTTTTTTGCTTCAAGTATTTTATTTTTCCTTTAAAAAGGCAAAGAGTGATCAAAAAGCTATTTAAAAAACCATTATTTTTGAGGCTCAATGAGAAAATATGTGACTTTAAGGATTTATTTTTTATGAAAGATAACGTATGTAGGGTAATGATATCAATTGGTCTTCCTGGATCCCGGATCCGTCACACTTTACCTCTATACTATGTACTACGCATTGAATCAATCTCAATGTAAGGTAGATCATCTGGCTTACTCTGAGATTTCATTTGGCCCAACACCCTACCGTTTCCTAATGTATAAACTTAGGTTCCGAAATATTTTTCGTGTGACGTCACGTCTGCCAGAAAATAATAAACAAATCACTTTTACTATATATGAGGTGCCTCCTTATTAGTCCTGTCGAAACCCTCCGTTTATTATATTGTAAATGTTCTTCTTCTTCGTTATTTTTGTTCTTGTCTTTTATGTGAAATACAGATCAGTTCCTTATCATCTTTTAAACTCTTCAGTCCAGATTCATTATGTATAAGAGGGAAATTTATGTTAAGTGTTCACAAGGCACTACTTCATTGGTGACCCCGACCGAAAACATCATGGTTTTGGAGGAGGAAGAGAAGAAAGATGAATCTCAATTTATTCAGCATCTCTCAGTAAAGCTCCCAATGTTCTCTCCACTTCGTACTTCTGGATACTTCGTAAGGATTGAGGCACAATTTGAGCTTGCAAAAGTAACTCAAGAGAGGACTAAATTTAATCACATACTAAGTGCTATTCCCGACCACTTACTCAATAAAATACCTGAATACGCTCTTGAAAAGTGCCAAAAAGGACAGAGCCCCTATTCCCTATTGAAAGACCTTCTCATCAAGCAGTGTATTGGTAACAAACAACAATTACTGAATGAACTCTTCAACTTGATGGAGAACAAAGGAAATGTCGGAGTCTGTGAGATGGAAGCAAAGGCCTTCGATCTATTCAATGAAATCACTGAGGATGGCACGGACCTTAAGGAGGCTCTTATGAAACGTATGGTTCTCAACTGCCTTCCGTCTATATCGAGACAGCACCTACATCAAGCCTTCGAGAAGCTGCCTTATGAGGACTTCATGGATTGTGCTAAGACAGAAGAAGTCATGTGCCCTGCCAATGTGAGTACTCTATCCCTTGACTCCCCTCCTTTAGAGGAACAAGATTGTCCTGATGTAAATATGATCCAAAGGAAAATAAAATTTCTCCGCGCCAGCATACAGAGGATAGCAGGCCTTCCTATTATAATAAAAAGAAGAACTGTGTTTTTATCATGCAAAATATGGATTTAAATCATTTCGCTGTAACTAACCTTATATTTGTTTCCCAATTTTATGTAAAAATACAAAAAACTCCATGAGCGTCGGTTCTACCCGACGCTTATTAATAACAAAATGTATTGAAATCTATGTACAAATTCTAAAAAAATTATCTTCTAAAAGGGCTAATTTATTTAAGGTTGAGGCTCTCATTACTGACCCCATTACTCAGTCCAAAAGGTCTATTTTGTTTTTAATAAATACCGGAGCTGAACGTTCTTTGATTACATTTTCTAGAACTATTGCTGTGGAGAAAACAGCAGTAAGGCTAGTAGCAGCAAATAACCTGTCTTTAAAGAGTTATGGTTCAACAACTCAAAGGGTGGAATTACCAGGTATGGGATTGGTACAATGGCACTTTATCGTAACTGATATGGCCTTTGGTGTTATAGGACATGATTTTTTTAGGGAGTTTCAAATATTGGTTGATGTAAATAACAAAAAATTAATACAGTTAAAAAATCTAAACAAATTTATAAATATAAATACCTCTTGTTTGAATATAAAAAATATAATTGATAAATATCCATCTCTAAATAACAATTCTTTTGGTGTTAATTGTCTTCACGGTATCTATCATCAAATAGAAACAACAGGTATGCCTGTTGTTTCAAGACCTCGGAAATTCACTCCTGAAAAGATGTCAGTGATTAAAAAAGAAATTGATAAACTACTCAGTGATGGTATCATTGAAAGTTCTCAGTCATGTTGGTCATTTCCCATACATCTGGTTAAAAAAAATGGAGATTGGAGGCTAGTAGGAGATTACAGGTTGCTGAACAATGTAACAAAGTCTGACAAATATCCAATGCCTCTATTCAATATTTAAATGAGAGAATCAGCAAGTCCAATTTTTTTTCAAAGATAGAATTAATTAAAGCTTATCATCAGATTCCAATGGCCAAAATGACAAAGAAAATACGGCAATTTCAACACCTTGTGGATTTTATCAATATTTAAGAATGCCTTTTGGATTAAAAAATGCCACAAGCTCTTTTCAACGAATGATAGATAGAGTACTAGGAGAAGTGACCGACTGTTTTGCGTATGTGGATGATATTATTTTATTCTCAAGGACAGAGAAAGAACATCATGATCTTATTAATTAAGTCTTAAATTTGCTGGAAATTAATGGTTTGAATTACAATGTAGAAAAGAGTCGGTTTTGTAAATCAGATATTGATTTCTTAGGTTTTAATATTTCACCAAAAGGTATCAAGCCGATTGATAAAAAAAATTCTGAATTGAAGCAATTTGAAAAAACTAAAACAGTAAAAGGATTTAATAATCTTATTGGTTTGGCAAATTATTATAGAAGATTTTTTCCAAATCTTGGTCAGTTACTATCTCCATTCTACAAGGTTATACAAAAAAAAGAGGAATAATTTCAAAATTGGTTGGTCTCCTGATTTAGATAATGCTTTTAAAACATTTAAGCTTGGCATGGACGAAGTTACAACATTAAGCAATTACGTCCCTGGCCAAGAATTGAGGATTTGTGTTGATGCTTCAGACAATGGGATAGGCGGAGTTCTTGAGCAGGGGGAAGGATGCAAATTTAGACCATTAGCCTTTTACAGTAGAGCATTACTGGAGAGAGAAATGAAAGGATCAGCATTCTCTAGGGAACTCTTGCCAGTGAGAGAAGTTGTGAGACATTTTGCTCACATAATTGAAGGAAGAGAAATTTGTTGTTACACGGATCACAAACCTTTAATTACTGCCCAGTTTGTTAAGGACCCTAAGTGGCCATCTAAATATCACAGATATTTTCTTGAACTTAGTGATTCATATCTCAGGAAAAAGTAATATACCTGCAGATATTTTCTCTAGAATTAACTTATTAAAGCTCAATTTTGTTGATTGGAAACAATGGCGAATAGAACAGGAGGATGAGAAAACTCTTGAAAAATATCCTTTGAGTGAATATGTTAAATTTGACGGAGAATAATTCTATGTGATGTTAGGGCTAAAATTCCCAGGCCACTAGTTCCTCAAATTGAAATACAAAATGTAATTAAAACCCTTCATAATGAATCTCACCGAGGAATTAAGAATACTATTAGGAAAATTCAAGGTCATTATTGGTGGAAATCAATGACTTCAGATATTACATCATACATAAAAAAATGTGAAATATGTGATAAATCTAAAATAACAAGATCTCCGAAATTAAAATATGATAAAATAAAATCTCCCGATAAATTTTTTACCACCTTAATCTTGACATCGTTGGGCATTTCCTAAATCAGGTGGGAAGACAATGTCTTTAACTGTAATTGATAGGGCTACCAAATGGCTAGAAGTTTACCCAATGAATAGTGCTAGTACGGAGAACATCATCAAAAATTTGACCACCCATTGGTTCCCTAGGTTTGGTTTTCCTATGTATATTACAACTGATCAAGGCACTCAATTTGGTTCTTTAGTATGGGAAAAGCTGTTGAGGGACTTTAACGTTAAAAATATAAAGACAAGTCCCTATCACCCTGAGGGTAATGGGTTAATTGAAAGAGAACATAGGACGGAATTCGTTGCAAAATTTTGGAAACTGGTAGCAATTGGGTGGAAGTCTTACCACGAATTTTGTTGGATTTGAGAACCACTATTAAATCAGGGGAACAGATATCACCAGCAGAGTCGGTGTTTGTAGAAAAAAATCGTTCCTCTGGAATAGATTTTTCCTGTACAGAAAAAATTGAATTTAAAAATAATACAAATCATCATACCAAGTTTGGACTTCCTCAGTCGAGTTCTATATATAAAAGCCTTCAAAAATCAACCCATGCCTATGTGTTAAATCCACCCATTCGCCCTTCCCTATCTCCTCACTATAGCGGCCCTTATGAAATATTAAAAAGTTAAGAAAATATTTCATATTAAAAATAAATGGCAAGCCCAAGACCATATCCATTCAAAACTTAAAACCCAAACTAATCTGAGGTGCCTCCTTATTAGTCCTGTCGAAACCCTCCGTTTATTGTATTGTAAATGTTCTTCTTCTTCGTTATTTTGTTCTCGTCTTTTATGTGAAATACAGATCAGTTCCTTATCATCTTCTAAACTCTTCAGTCCAGATTCATTATGTATAGAGTGAAATTTAACTTAAGTGTTAACAAGGCACTTCATATTTAATAAGTATTAAAAACCTACTCAAATTATCATTTGTGCATCTTACTCTTACAAAAAAATGGCTTCAATTAATAAAAAAAGCAAAAAGACAGTGTGCAGTTGCTGTTTCTCCTTCATTGGATCCCAATGTTCACAATGTGTTATACCACTCGTTTCCAACCAACACCAAATAGAAAAAAGCTTTAACCATCGCATGCAAAAGAGGAGATTCGACATTTCAGCCTGCATCACCTTTTATGTGTAGTCTGCAATTTATATTTAGATTCTGCCCTTTCGACAAAACAATATTCAGATCTTTTCCACCACCATTATATATATATAATATATATATATATATATATATATATATATTATATATATATATATATATATATATATATTATATATATATATATATATGTGTGGTTTTATAGCCAACAAGTTATAAATATCTCATCCGCACCTAGGGATCACACATCAAATCTAAATGCAGCAGAAACAGCTCCTTGTTGATGTTTATCTCGAGGGGTGGGCTTGTACAACCAAATTTGCATTTTTAGAGGCTATGAGGAAATGTGAACAATTTTTTTCAAATAACTTTATGGTAAATGGAAGGTTGATAAGAACGACAACCTTGTCAAAAGTCATTGTATCAGGTGCTGTCGGTTCCATTGGAAGCTATTAATAAATTTGCTAAAACTCATGTATTTCTCCAAATAAAATATGAAAAAATCGCTTTCAAGGGCAAAAAGCTAGTCATAGAAAAAGTTTAAGAGGGAGGCGAAAAATGAAAATAGTGGATTAATTAAATGCTCCAATTAATTATATAAATTTTCTAAATATGTATTTGTACTAATTTTATGTAATGTATTATTATAAACAGTATTTTGTTTTGTTATAATTTATTTCTTTGGTTTTTATGTGCTTTATCATAAAATGATTGAAGAGTTTGTTTTTTATGAAATATCTTGGATAATTTCAGCAACTTTAAATCATCAAAAAAATTTGAGTATGCACCAAATGAAATATTTTTTCATATCCTAATATTAGAATTTGAGTTTGTCCGTCTGACTGTCTGACTTCTATAGACGCCGAAACTACAGAAGCTACAGACCTAAATTTGGCACACAGATGCATCGTGACCATGTGATGGTCTTGGGCTAGGTTAGTTTCTGATCAGATCAGATTTGCGTCTGTGAGAGGATTTTGCGGTTTGTATGGTTTTTTGAGGGTTAGAAGGCTCGGGATGTAATTAAATGTTTTGTGGACTTTGACCGTAGGCATCTTTTGGTATAAACAAAACTAAGGCCTAGCGTCTTTGCAAAGGCCTCAAAAAGGCTTGGAAAACTTTGGCTGTCCATAGTTCGTAAGTGAGATGTTTTAGAGACAGAACGCAGACCAAAAGTTATCTGCATCTCTGCCCAAAGAACCTGGATCCGGAAAAAAATCCGGATCCAGACACTCCCGGACCCGGATTATAACATTTCCTTAACTTTTGATTCTTTCCCATTTCGAAAAAAAGCTATTCTGAAAGTATATCAAGAATAGGGTTTCCAATCGGGTCCCAAAGAAATTTCCCGGAAAACCGGACCGGCCTGTCGGGAAATTCAAGAAAACCTCTGGGGCGACATTTTAATACGAAAAAAAGTTCAAAACAAAATATACGAAATGAAGGCCTTGCAAAATAAGCCTAGGTTGGTTAAGTCAATGTCCGGCCTCCGGGACACATTTGGTCCGGGATCCGGATTTTTTTTAATTTGCAGTTTTTCGCAATTTATTTTTGTACAATCATATTCAGCTTCACAAAGGGAGCAACTTTGATGTATTCAGTATCCGATCCGAGGTCATTAAGACCCTCAAATCCGGGATTGAATATTAGGTCCAATTTCATGGACGAAGCGGAATATTTTGAAATCCTAAATTTTGGGGGCCTTTTTGGGCTGTCTATGGGATTGATCGCACCAAGTTATAAAATAATATCTATAGAGTTTGGCATTTCTAATAAGTTCGTTTTTTTAGATGAATTTTGGTTTATAATTTTTTGAGTTTTGGCATAAAAACTGTCAAATGGAAAAGTGTTTTTTTCTCCGTTCCTGGTAAACTCACAGATTTCAACTTGAGTTCATAAGAAGGAGCTTAAAAAGTCTGACAACAAACTATAAAATAATCATTCTCAAGTGTTATATTTTTTTTCAGAAAACCCAAAAACTGATTTTTTTCAAAAAACTTAATGATTTTTGGCATTTTTTTTTAATTTTTAAATTTGTTAATATAGTTGTTTCCCAATTGGGGAGACTAATGCAAATGTGAAGAAATTTTAAAATTGGATGAAAACAAAAAAGTTTTATAAGTAAGCATTATTTCATAAGTACATATATATAGCATAGGAGTTGGCTATAATGTTAGTTCTTTTTTGCTCCCTAGGGGGTGCTCTAAATTATGAATCTAATGTAACCTCTAGGGAGACTTTTTACTGCATAAGTGATATTAAATTATAAAATACAAAATGAAGCCCTCGCAAAAAAAATATCCGGCTCCATATGACGTCATAAATTAACACCACGGTTATATATCTGTCTGTATAATAAAGTCTTAGCAATACAAAACAAACATGTAATCCTAGCAGTATAACTACTCAATGACGTCACTGGAGAACGAATATATATATTTTTGTAATTTATATTTCATATATATTTATTTTATTAATTTATTTAAACACACACACACATAGATATTTATATATATATAGATATATATATACATTTATTTTTAGATAGATAGAGAGATTGATTGATAAATATATATATAGATATAATCGTTCTCCAGTGACGTCATTGAGTAGTCACACTGCTACATGTTTGTTTTTGTATTGCCCCAACCTTGGGTCACCAATCTTATTAACCAGTTTGAATACTTCAAACTCATCCCCCTTTCTCAACAGAGACACAGCTGAACGCGCTCCGAAGTATGATGAAAGAAGGGAGAAGCTCTATGAATAAAATACACATGAATACGATAACATCATGAAAATGGTTCCAGTGCAAAGTTGGAATGTCGATTTTCCCTCCAAATCATGAAGAAGGTCTTACCTTAAAATAACTTTATCATCTTGAATATTTTTGTCATTACTGTCGCACAAGTATTATGTATTGATGTTATTGAAGGTCTATCTAAATGCTAATGTTGTTCATGCATATAATAAGGCTTCAAACGATATGGGAGCTTTTTATATAATACATCTTTTATGAAGTGAATATTTAAAGAAAAAATGTATCTTAATTATTGTCATGATCTTTTATTTATATTTATGTAAGCAACATATGGCCCGGAATATATTAAGCCTTCAAGCATGTTCCGGAGTATTTTTATTGAAAATATTTTAAATAAATAAAGAAAATTGATGAAAGGTCACCATGTTTATGATCCCCGTCATAAACATGATGGAATGGACGGAAGGGCACCGCGATAATACATAAACATATAAATACTATCACTGTTGACATATTTATCTACATTATTTATAAAATGAGATTATAAAGTTATTGTTATGACTCTTATTTCAAGACATTGTTGACATTTGAATCATTGATCATCTTTTTTGAGTCTGACTTTTAAAATCATTTAACTAATATATTCTATATTTGTGTAGTTCTTTACCTTTTTATTATTTTCTCACCAGCACCGTTGTGCGAAAAGAAAAGGAAAAGTACTCAGTCCTGTGTTAATGTTATATCAATTTCTCTTTCTATCTTTGTTTTCAAACATGGCGTCTGTCTCTCTGTAAGAAAAGGGGAAAAAGAAAAAACCTTCATATATACATATTTGTAGTTATAAGGAGAAGAACTTAATCAGGATTTACTGGATAATAATATTTTTCCCCTCTCCTTTTTTTGAAAACTAATCGCATCCATAGAGATATAAAGATATATAGAGAGCTGATTCCCTTCAATGGCAGAGAAACAGCGTTCTAATGTTTCTGTGTGTGCAAAATAAACAAAGTAATTTTTACGACGTCATCGTAAGCTGATCTTAGAGATAGAATCTATGAATGATGAGAGAATAACTCTCTACAGTAAGCCCTCGATATAACGCCCCTCTGTATAACGAACTTCGGATACAACGAACCTCCTGGAGTAGCCGAACAAGCCTCAGATATAACGAACTTAAGTTCGTTATATCTGAGGATACCGAACTTCGTGGAGCTGGCCGAACAAGCCTCATATATAGCGAACCTAAGTTCGTTATATTTAAGGCTACCGAACCCGAATTATGAGCTGCTGCGGATCATGCGGTTTGAACTCATGCGTGAGGTGCAGCAGAAGAAGACGCAGACGAAGATCTCTGACTTCTTCAAGGCTGGCCCCTCCCCAGCCGAGAAGAGGTCTAGGACAGAGTCTGAGACCAGCAGTGTGTCTGTGACTTCGACCTCCTCCACTAATCTGCCAAATTTGTCCAGCGGCAGTTCATCGTCACTCCTGCAGGATATACCTTACACTCCAGAGCCTTCCTTTAACGAATTTCGGATATAACGACCCTGCCCTCCCCCCATATAGTTCGTTATATCGAGGGTTTACTGTATATCTTTTTAGAAGTTTTTTACGGTCGCAATGACGTATTTTTCTGAAGGATCCAATCAGCTCTCTATATCTTAATATCTCTATGTTGGGTTCACCAATCTTATCAACCAGTTTGAATACTTCAAACTCTTCCCCCTTTTCTCACAGGAAACACAAGTGGACGCGCTCCGAAGTATAAAGAAAGAGAAGGGAGAAGCTCTATGAATAAAAATATTGACATGTACTCATGAATACGATAACATCATGAAAATAGTTTCCCGCGCAAAGTTTATAATGTTGATTTTCCCTCCAAATCATGAAGAAGGTCTTACGGAGAAGAGCATTTGCCTCTTAGCTCACATAGGAGGCTTTTTAAGTTGGCGTTATTTCATTAGAAGTAATATATGTAGTACAAGGTATATATAATGTCCTTAAACCTTTTAGTGCATAAATCTTTTGCTTCATGTTTGCCTCGCTGCACGTTGCTAAGTATCTGAGCCCACTTTTTTTAATGAGACGATAGAGGTTTTTTAAAGTAAGAAAAGGGGAAAAAAAGAAAAATAAATACATATGTATATATTTGTAGTTATAAGGAGAGGAACTTAATCCGAATTTACTGGATAATATAAAATTTCCCTCTACTTTTTTTTTGAAAAATACTCATATCCTAAAACTTCTTTCTATACGACGTCTCCATCATCATAAGCTTCAAAAACTTCATTGTTTGATGCAAGGTTCAACCCTTGCCTCAACATATTATCCAAATATATGTTACCATGTATAATGCTGTGGCCGTAGGCACCCACCCGCCGGAGGGCCTAGCACCAGCCGCGGAGCGGCAATAGGCTAGTTCTAATAGAATTGTGATAATTAATTCCTCTATGATCTAAGTTAAGGCTAAATTCGATGATATTTAACATATTTTACTTATAAAATAAACCCTCTTTGGTATATGTGACGTCATGCTCATGAGGTAGGTTGCGTGACGGTGTATTGTTTTTTTACTTTCATTGGTTAAAAACGTTCTACCTTACTTTTAACTTACCTTGATTTGGCCCAAATGAAATCATAGATATGCATGTACATAAGTAGTAAAAAGAAAGGATGAACTGATTGGCCAGACTAATAGTATGATTATGATCAATGTCCCAATTGACAGCATTGTTATACTAACTTCCCCAAAGTACAGTGCAAGTTGTGACAATTTAACACTAGTTAATAATATGTGGATATTTTGATTGTTGATCTGAGCTCTAGATGCTAAACATGTTGAAGTGTGTTTCTGTTTATATTTTTTAAAATTAAACAATTATGAAAGGAATGCAAGGCATTCAAGTAAAAAAGAACGACACTCCCTAGAGTCCCCATCCCAATAGAACCAATTCATTTGAATAATTTTTCTTCTTTTTCAATAAGTAGTATTCATAAAGAATATTATAATGTAACTTGAGATTTATGTAAAAATAAAGAAGAAACAAATAAAAATATTTGACTCACGACACCCTTCTGGGATTTATAAAGGATACAAGCTTATTTCTGATATTAAATAGGCAGGCATATGTCAAGGCGGGTATTATTAAACAATTGATAATAATAACCGCGATAGCCTTGTGCGTTAAGGCGTGTTCAACTGTAAATGTTGGGGGCGCAGGTTTGAATCCCGAGAGGGGATGGCCTAATTAACATAATTTATAGGACCAAAGTTCTCTGCAATCAAGTTTTTATTGTACCATTAATGAAATATATCTTATTGCATAACTTTTTTTTTCAAAAATACACCAAAAGATACTTGGAATCGGCTCCGAATCACATTTTTAACGCTAGCACTACGGCCAAGTCTCTCTACCTAAAAAGATAGAACGGTCATTTTTTATTCTCTGTTGATTTTTCAATATGTTCTCTATCTATACTTTATATTTGAATGAATAGGAATAAATACATATAATCAAATAACACATTTGGATCCATACAAATGGACAAATCATAATATATATTGGATTTTTATTATTAATTATAGGAATCGATTCACATTACATGAGTGACAAATTTTTACATATACATATTTAGATTCTCCACTACTGTGGTAAATTTACCACAATTTTTTATATACGCAGCACTTGATATTAGATTACTGTTTATGCATTTTCTCACTTGGCAAGTTTTTTTTTCTGTATTGGCATTTCTTCTTCATCACTAATTTCCAGCTTGTGAGCGTTCAGCTTTTTTGCGTTCAGCGTTCCGTTCAGCGTTCAAAAAATAATAGCGTTCCGTTCAGCGTTCCGTTCAATGTTTTTGCGGTCAGCGTTCCGTTAGCGTTCAGCGTTCAAATATTTAAAAAATACAATGTGTAATTTTGAAAAATGGAAGTACTATTTAGGGGGTTTATAATAAAAATGAGCCCGAACCGACTTTCGAATGATATAAATTTGTTGACTGGATCTAACCCAGGGGTTCTCAACCTGGGGTCCACAGAACGTCTATATTCACTACATAAGAGGGTCGCCAGACTGGAGATTTTTCTATAGGGGGGTCGCCAAAGAAAAAAGGTTGGGAACCCCTGATCAACCCCAACTTGTATATATATTTTCCTAACCCGTAACAAATGATCATTATATTAATAGTTTTCCATATATAAAAGACAAACACGCCAGTCAACATGAAATAAACTCAACTATTTTCAATCTTATTAAAACAACTTCAGATCAAATATATTTGAAAAAATGTCGCGATGACCAGACTCGCTTATTTTCGAATAATGGAGTCCAAGTTCGATATTAAGAATCTGCAAAATAGTATTTTAAACCTTCGATGTATGAGTAGCTGGGTCCCTACTTTCTTCCGTAATGGATACATTACATTTTAAATTATAATCATATTTAAGGTGTAATAATCAAGACAAATACGAGATCAAAGCTATATAATACAAATTAGTATTAAAAAACAACATTATATGAATGCATCTAATTTTAGAGATGTATTTTTTAATAATCCTTGCAATATAAAACACATTTAATATTATATAAACACGAATCGACCATTTACTACATTAAATTGAAGTTAATATCGACTTCGTCATTAGAAATAACTTAATCTCATATCCATTATTAACATTAAATTTATGCAAGGAACCAAACAAAACGCAAAATATTAACTGCAACTGTTGTAAGGGTAATTTTTGTCTGATCAATGGCGCCAAATTATCTTTTTTTAAAGCAACAACAACAAGTTTCTAGGTAGCTTGGCCTATGGGAATGTGCAAAGAATTGATCTTACATTCCTCAAAGTACTTTGGTTGAGACATTCGCGACCATCATGGCGCCTTAAAAATCTATATATCTGCTATATCCAGGAGAAGCCAAAATAATAAATTATCATCGGGCTGATGATAGAAATGTCCCCAGCAACAGCGATAGAGCTATTTTCACAGGAACAAATTTTACACGGTTTAAAACGCACGCCTTATATAAACATGAGGGGGGGAGTGACGTCACCATCAACAATCGTCAAATAATAGAGCCTCCACTGATCATAGTTGGGAATCTTTTTTTTTGGGTGTCATGAAAGCATTCTGGCCTAGACTTCAAACTTGTTGGAGATCCCTCGATCCCTTCCTTCCTCCATCCCTCCTTCTTCTTCCCGGGATAAATGCCTTGGATACCAAGAAACGAGTCTCCTCCCCCCCCATTAAGAGACACATTCCCCTCACCTCGACTTCAAGGGTGGAGTCCTACCCATCGTCGGACTTTGTCAGTCAAAGGACTTCCTTCCCTCATCTTCGTTAGAGAGCTCCCCGTCCCTCCTCTTCGTGAGTGGAGTCCTACCCATCGTCGGTCTTCGTCAGTCAAAGGACTTCCTCCCTCATCTTCGTTAGAGAGCTCCCCGTCCCTCCTCTTCGTGAGTGGAGTCCTACCCATCGTCGGTCTTCGTCAGTCAAAGGACTTCCTCCCTCATCTTCGTTAGAGAGCTCCCCGTCCCTCCTCTTCGTGAATGGAGCCCTACCTCGTCGGACTTCGTTAGAGAGCTACCTCCCTCGTCTTCGTTAGAGAGCTCCCGTCCCTCCTCTCGTGAATGGAGTCCTACCCCTCGTCGGACTTCGTCAGTCAAAGGACTTCCTTCCCTCATCTTCGTTAGAGAGCTCCCCGTGCCTCCTCTTCGTGAATGGAGCCCTCCCCTCGTCGGACTTCGTTAGAGAGCTACCCATCCCACGTCTTCGTTAGAGAGCTCCCCGTCCCTCCTCTTCGTGAATGGAGTCCTACCCCTCGTCGGACTTCGTTAGAGAGCTACCCATCCCTCGTCTTCGTTAGAGAGCTTCCCATCCCTCGTCTTCGTCCAAGAGTTCCTTCCTTCGTCTTTGGCATAGGGTTCCCCGTCCCTCCTCTTCGTTAATGGAGTCCTGCCACTCGTATTCATGAATGGAGCCCTACCCCTCATCTTCGTGATTGGAGTTCCGTCTTCCATAACCTCCTCCATATTGAAGACTTTTTTTTCTCTTTTTGGAGTTTGCTATTGAACGCCTCAGTCCTGTATTTCTATGAATAAGTATCATGATGTCCTGATGAATCTAACAGTCCAAAGGACATGAAGATCATTAAATCTCGGTGAAGGAGCCTTGATCATCAAACCTAACAGGACTACCCCTCCCCCCAGACTAACGCTCCCCGACTATCACCCCCCGTGCCATTTACTCCCATTACTAATATTTTTTATTCCATGAAGTCCGCTTATGAAGTTAACTATGTTTTTTTGTGACAATTGACCAGTTTAAAATTTGAATGTAATCAGATAAAATAATATTAATACTTTAGTTTACCATTATTTAATAAATCTTATGTTTCTCATTTCAAATCTCGCAAGAATTGTAACTGGTCACCAAACTTATCAAAAATTAGTATTAAAAGTGCTAATTAATTTTTATTTATTTTCTAAGATATGTCGTTAAAATGATTAAGCTAATAAAATTTTACTTTAACATGACTTGAAAGAGTTTTTACTATGGATATATGGCCTCTTTTACAAAATTTCTTACAAATCCAAGAAGTTATAGGCGTCACTTTGAAATAAATCATTTTAACTACTTTTTCACTAGTGCTTTACACTATTTACACTTTATTGAATTTAACGTGAATGCATGTTATAAATATATAAATAAAATTATAGTTTAAAAGTTATACAGTAAATAAAAAAAATTATGGCATTAAAAAATCAAGTATAAATATAATCAAAATCTACTGATATAAAAATATCATTAAATGTTCAGGAAATAATGGTTTTCATTCAATTTAAGATTATAATTTTTTGTAGAACCGTAGTAAAAACTTCAGATAGGGAGAGGTCCTCTTGGAGCAGGAGGGGAAGTACCGAAAGATGTCACCCGCAAATCGCCAGCTTGAAACCTACGGAATCATTATGTAGAGCGCCATGTTACGAGCTGCTGCTGATATTAAAATGGCTTTTAGGCCTCCCCCATAATTAAGATATATCTTATCAATTTATTATATTATAATACAGACATAAATTAAATATTACTATAGATGAGAAAATAATATTGTAAACGAATTTACTGTTCCTACACTTTAATTCATGAAAGTAATTAATTATATTAGATGGCAAATAAATTTCATTCACAATTTATTATTGTATTATAATACAGAAATAAATTCAATAGTACTTTAGATGATAAATATTAGTAATGGGAGTAAATGGCACGGGGGTGATAGTCCGGGGAGCGTTAGTCTGGGGGGAGGGGTAGTCCTGTTAGGTTTGATGATCAAGGCTCCTTCACCGAGATTTAATGATCTTCATGTCCTTTGGACTGTTAGATTCATCAGGACATCATGATACTTATTTCATAGAAATACAGGACAAAGGCGTTCAATAGCAAACTCCAAAAAAGAGAAAAAAGTCTTCAATATGGAGGAGGTTATGGAGACGGAACTCCAATCACGAAGATGAGGGGTAGGGCTCCATTCATGAATACAGTGGCAGGACTCCATTAACGAAGAGGAGGGACGGGGAACCCTATGCCGAAGACGAAGGAAGGAACTCCTTGGACGAAGACGAGGGATGGAAGCTCTCTAACGAAGTCCGACGAGGGGTAGGACTCCATTCACGAAGAGGAGGGACGGGGAGCTCTCTAACGAAGACGAGGGAGGGAAGCTCTCTAACGAAGTCCGACGAGGGGTAGGACTCCATTCACGAAGAGGAGGGACGGGGAGCTCTCTAACGAAGACGAGGGATGGGTAGCTCTCTAACGAAGTCCGACGAGGGTAGGACTCCATTCACGAAGAGGAGGCACGGGAGCTCTATAACGAAGACGAGGGATGGGAAGCTCTCTAACGAAGTCCGACGAGGGTAGGACTTCATTCTCGAAGAGGAGGACGGGGAGCTCTCTAACGAAGACCTGGGATGGGTCGCTCTCTAACGAAGTCCGAACGAGGGTAGAGCTCCATTCACGAAGAGGAGGCACGGGGAGCTCTCTAACGAGAGAGGAAGGAAGATCCTTTGACTGACGAAGGTCGACGAGGGGTAGGACTCCATTCACGAAGAGGAGGGACGGGATCTCTTAACGAAGACAGGGATGGGTAGCTCTCTAACGAAGTCCTACGAGGGGTGATGGCTCCATTCACAAGAGGAGGGACTGGTGAGCTCTCTCCGAAGATGAGGGAAGGAAGTCCTTTGCCCTGACGAAGACCTTAGCGACGATGGTAGGACTCCACTCACGAATATGAGGGACGGGGAGCTCTCTAACGAAGATGAGGAAGGAAGTCCTTTGACTGACGAGACCGACGATGGGTAGGACTCCACTCACGAAGAGGAGGGACGGGGAGCTCTCTAACGAAGATGAGGAAGGAAGTCCTTTGATGACAAAGTCCGACGATGGGTAGGACTCCACCCTTGAAGTCGAGGTGAGGGATGTGTCCTCTTAATGGAGGGAGGGAGTAGACTCTTTTCTTGGTATCCAAGGCATTTATTCCCGGGAAGAAAAAGGAATGGAGGAAGGAAGGGATCGAGGGATCTCCAACAAGTTTGAAGTCTAGGCAGAATGCTTTCATGACACCCCAAAAAAAAGATTCCCAACTATGATCAGTGGAGGCTCTATTATTTGACGATTGTTGATGGTGACGTCACTCTCCCCCCCTCATGTTTATATAAGCGTGCGTTTAAACCGTGGTAAAATTTGTTCCTGTGAAAATAGCTCTATCGCTGTGCTGGGACATTTCTATCATCACCCTTATCATCTATACTTTATAGTCATCAAACACCCATATACAATTGTGACGTGCGAGCATAAAATGTTTACCAAACTATGCTAATTACTAGAAAGCGTACAGGGACTAACCTTGTAATATATTTATTTGTTTGCTCGTAGACTGTCATTCATTATCTATGACGAAATGAAAAAGCTGACGAAATTAATACTGTCCTCGTATCCGATTCCTAGGATTTTAACTCTCGGGCCCTCCTATCCGAGTCCTAATATTTAAGTTATCGGATCCACGAATCCGAGTCCATCAAAATGAACAATCCATGATTCCGAGTCCACAGCCCAGATAAATATCCCGTAGTCAGACTTAATCTCAACTTATTTCAACAATAGTTTCATACCTAAATATAAATAAGTTGTTTATTTTGTAATAAGAATGAATGAATAAAAAGGTCATTCAATTGTGTGTAAATTTTGTCACTTGGGGTAAAATTTAAAAAAAGTGCTTTACTATTCTATAGAGAGTTCTTGGGAGAGTAGTTATAAGTTTTTCTTATAATATTTCATCCCCTTGTATATATCCCAAAAAAAATACTTAATCAAAACTACATTGAAATGTTTGGAAAAATTGAACGCTGAACGCAAAACTATTTTTTTTTTAGCGTTCAACGTTCAGCGTTCAAAAAAAAGTGCGTTCCGTTCAGCGTTCCGTTCATTGAACGTGCGTTCAGCTGAACGCCGTTCATTTTGCGTTCCGTTCACAAGCCTGCTAATTTCTCAATCGTATCTGTCATTCTTGGCTTTGTTCACAGATTGCAGTTCTTGAATGAGTTTAAGTCTAATACTTCCTTCGACTGATGTTTTTTTTTTTCATTAAATATAATCAAATAACATTTGGATCCATACAATGGACAGATCATAAATATATATTGGATTTTTATTATTAAGTATAGGAACGGATTCACATTTCATGAGTGACAAATTTTTACATATACATATTTATATTCTCCACTACTGTGGTAAATTTGCCAGAATTTTTTTTATATCCGCAGCACTTGATATTAGATTTACTGTTTTTGCATTTTCTCACTTGGCACGTTTTTTTTTCGGTATTGGCATTTCTTCTTCATCACTACTTTCTCAATCGTATCTGTCATTCTTGGCTTTGTTCACAGATTGCAGTTCTTGAATGAGTTAAGTCTAATACTTCCTTCGACTCATGTGTTTTTTCATTGATCTTATTAAGTACGATTTTAGCATTGACAGCTGCGATATCTAATATATTATACCTTTATGGCCCATCGTCTAGATGCCACCTACGTAGTGTATAAACGATCCATCTGATCATATTATCTATCCCGATTAGGTCTTGCTATAAAAAACACTTTCTTGAAGTTTTTTTTTTTGTGGGTACAAGAAATACTGACTGATTTGTGTATAGAACTTAGGATGAGAACGTTTTTTGAAGACTTGCCTTGATAGACCATAGGAGTTCCGTTTTCATGCTTCAATACAATTGTTGAATGCAGAGGCAATTTCATGGTCTTGATTGCTTTAACCGCACCTCCCTTCTAATTTTTTAGAGTTCCTACAATTCTTTTTTTTGCAGTGATTTAACCAGTTTCAACGAAGTGAAGAAATTGTCGCAGGTAATACTTAGTCTTTCGTTGAGATATGGCTCTGCAAGTTACATAACAGCATACTCCAACAGCGACTGATTAATTGGTCGATGGTAATCTTTTCCTAAGAAAGGTAATCCTTTGACTAAATACTGTGACTCTGCATCAAAAGTCAAACAAAACTTTATTCCAAATTTATCGGGCATGTTTGCCATGTAATGCTTGAATGGCATACAATGCCGGTACTTGTAGAATAAAGTTTTGGTCAATAATGTATTTCTACATCTATAAAAGAAGAAATCCCTTTAACTTCTTCCGGCCTTCTAGGTATTCCTTGCCATAACTCTTCAATTAATTAAACTATTATATATAACTTAATTTTGTGAAATAAATAAAGTCAGAACATTTGTTGCATAGAATATAACTATTCACTTTTAAGTAAAAAAGTCACATTGATTTCACCGTCTTTCTAGGCTTAAATATAGTTGTAGTTCCCAACAAAAATATGTTATTTTCTGTTACTATATTATCCATTGCCATTAATAATTTGACAAAAAAAGCTATAGTGCAATTTATGATTTTAACATGTTTCCTATTATAATAAATTTCAATTAATCAAAGATAAACTTCAATCCTTGACTTATCAATAAAATATATTAAATATATCTTAATAACTTAATAACTCACTATTATATGCACCATATACAAGAAGATAAAACTCCGACTTAAATCAACTTATGAAGTGATATAAGCCTTAAATGGAGTTTTTGAGCGAGTGGGCCAAACGTTTAGCAAATCAACGTTGATTTCTTTGCACATAGGGTTGAGTATATAAATTTATTAATTCTGGGTCTTCATTGACGAATCTAAAAGGACAATGATAATAGCATATCAGAGACAACTTCAGAAGAAAGAAAGGTAGAGCAACATTTGTGGGTCAGTACATGATGAATAAAATCACCAATTCAAACGACTTGGTACTACTATTGCCGTTGATTAGGATGGCCACATGTTGATGCATTATAACTTAGACTCCATCAAGTAAGGATACAAACCATCCTGGATCCATACACTCGGCAATAAAGATTTTTCTAACTCTATGACTCTCTCTCTCTCTCTTTCTCTTTATATATATATATATACAGGGTCCCCGCGGTAAATTTGACACTTTACGTTTATGCCCCAAGCGGCCGCTAGGTGGCTACAATCGGACCAGCTGGGCTTTCTACCTTTAGCCTCAGTAGTTGTGAACAGCTGAACACGACAACAATGGATTCTGACAATTTCAACCCGCCCGAATCCTGGAAACGCACTACCTCGGTAATGATGATTCGCGCCGAATTCAAGGACAAGGACATTATGAAGACGGAGTGCGTTGCGAGGAACACGGTCAAGACCACCAGATCGGAGCTGGAGGAGTCCAATAACGAATACGAGAAGGTGGTAGAGAGAAAGAAGGGAAAAGGCGTTCAGACTCCCTCAGGACCACGGAGTTCGTGGAGAAGCTCCAGAAGCTTGTCACGGAGGACCCCAGCAAGTCCTCGACCAAGCTGGCGGAGGAGTTGGGGGTCGGGAACACCACAATTCAAGTGTGTATCAAGGAGGACCTCCGTTACAACTTCTACAAGCGCCGAAAGGGCCAGATCTTGATCGAAAAGGCTCAGCAGAACCGGTTGAGCAAGGCCCAGAAGCTCCTGAACAAGCTCAAGCATCCCGTCCACAACGAGACTCTCTGGTTCTTCTCTGATGAGAAGAACTTCACCCAGGACCAAAAACACAACAGCCAGAACAACAGGTGGTGTGTTAAGAACCCCCACGAGGTGCCCATCGTCGGCCAGACCAAGTTCCCGGCCGCCGTCATGGTGTTCGGCATCATCAGCTCCAACGGTGACGTCATGCCGCCTCACTTCTTCCCCAAGGGCCTGAGACTGAACTCGGAGGGGTATGTGGCACTCATGAAGGATGTGGTGGCCCCCTGGATCAAGAAGGTCGCCGCTGGGAGGCCCTACGTGTTTCAGCAAGACTCGGCGCCCTGCCACACCTCGCACAAAACCCAGAAGTGGCTGGCCGAGAACCTGGACGACTACACGAGCCCAAACATCTGGCCCCCTAACTCCCCCGACTGCAACCCGTGCGACTACTACCTATGGGCGCGGTTGAACGAGATACCAACCGGACCTCATGCAACACCATGGCCGAGTTGAAGGCCAGGATCATCAGGTGCTTCAAGAAGTTTCCGAGGGACCAGGTCAGGTCCGCCTGCGCCAGGTTCCGGTCCCGGCTGGGCAGGTCGTGGAGGTGAGGGCGCCTACTTCGAGTAGAAATGAAGCCAGCACAAATACCGACCACCCATTCATGGAATTTTTTGAATCAATAAAAAATTGAAGATTTTATGCATGCTTGTTTTTTATTTTTCGAAAGTGTCAAATTTACTGCGGGAACCTGTATATAGTATAATATATATATATTATATATATATATATATATATATATATATAGATATATATATATATATATATATATAATTATAGATATATATATATTATATATCTAGATATATATATATAAGGTATATATATAATATATATATATATATATATATATTATATATATATATATATATATATAGTATATATATATATCATATATATATATAATATATATATATATATATCAAATATATATAACATATACATTCAAGGAGGAGGGCAAGACGCAGAGGACCAGAAATCTCCTCACAGACAAGGCCAATGACATCAGGGCTAAGAGGTGCCCCAAGTTGTTGAACCACCTCAAACACCAAGGCGCTTCTAAAGTGGTTTGTTTTTGTGGACGAGAAAAAGTTCGTTGTTGACGCCAAGATCAACAGGCAGAATTCCAGAGTGATTGCCTTTGAGCCCTCTGCTGTCCTTTCTGTCCTCAAGACGAAAATCCGGCCGGTGTGATGGTTTTGGTGCCGTGGCCAGCGACGGCAGCTTCATGCCCCCCATTTCGTTGAGGCTGGCCTCAAAATCAACACTGTGGAGTACGTGCACATCTTGGAGGAAGTTCTTTTACCTTGGATGGATGAGAAGTTTGATCTGGACAATGTGATACTCATCCAGGACTCTGCACCATCCCATGGGTCCAAGACCACATAGACCTTGTTGGCCAAGAAAGTTCCCGATTTCGGGAAGGCTCAAACGGGCCTAGTACTAACCCAGATTTGAACCTTCTTAATTATTTTCTCTGGGGCGTCCTTCAAGAAAGGATCAACGAACTCTCTCATGGCAGTGTTGACCAGCTGAAGGCCTCCATCATCAAAAACTGCAAAAATATCCCTGCCAGTGATGTGGTGGCTGCTGCTCGGAGGTTCGGGCCAGAATTGAGGCTCTAATTGAGGCCAAAGAGGGCATATAGAATAATATCAATATATGTTACGATATTAAAATTATGTTAAATTTCATCCAAATAAATTACTTCATAACCTAATTACAGTCTTTTCCTTTTCATTGTAACAGTACCAATTTACCGGCAAAGCCCGGTATTTATATATATATATTTATATATATATATAATATATATATATATATATATATATATATAATATATATAAAGATATATATATATATATATATATTAGGGCGTTTCTTATTTTTCAAATGTTTGAAATGTTAGCAACATTGTGGATTTTCTGTTTCTTGGTGATAAAAGAAGACGACATACAAATTTTGACAAAATCGGTCAACATTACGAGGTCGCGCAACGAGGTCAAAGTTTTAAAAATTTAGTAAAAATATTGTTTTCTGCAAATTTCTTGAAAGTGGTGGACGTTACAGACTTCAACAATAATTGTTGTTTGAAGGAAATCTAATTTACTACCAGACGTATGTTTGATGTTTTTTAATAAAACAAAGTTTTCAGTAAAAACAAAGACAAAATGGAGTGTGTAATGTTAGCATATTTCATAGCATTTTTGTATCAATTAACTTCACTCGCCTGTAGAAGATGACTTGTTCGCTTCAGAGTAAAATAGTATTTTTGCACGTACTCTCTCAAAAAAATTTGATGTTTTGATATGAGAATTTACATTACCATGTGTAACTGCTGTTAATGTTACTGGATAGAAAGAGAAGGGAGAGAGTATTTTGCCTCACTTCTCTCCCTTCTTTTTTTCTTACTATCCAGGTAACACTAACAGCAGTTAGCAATGTTAATTGTATATTCTCATATCAAAAGATCATTTTTTTGGGAGAGTACTTGCAAAATGTATTTGCTTATTTCTTTTAAAGTATACTGATTTTGAGGACAACCAAACATATCAATGAAAGCTTGGTAACCCCTTTAATATGTTGGTATACTAAATCATGTCAGTTTTTAATAAGTAGAGAGTTATATTACATACATTAAAAAAGCAATCTCGCGTACAAATTAAGCATATAATGGATTATAAATGCATCAGAGCACAAAGTAAAATTGATAAAATGCAACCAGTCATTTTGTATATTCTCATTCAAAGGTTTTTTAGAACGTGCAAAAATGTATTTGCTCTATTTCTCTCAAGTCATCTTCTATAGGCGAGTGAAGTTAATTGATACAAAAAGCTATGAAATATGCTAACATTACACACTCCATTTTGTCTTTGTTTTTACTGAAAACTTTGTTTTATTAAAAAACATCAACATACGTCTGTTAGTAAATTAGATTTCCTTCAATCTAATAATTATTGTTGAAGTCTGTAACGTCCACCACTTTCAAGAAATTTGCAGAAAACAATATTTTTACTAAATTTTTAAAACTTTGACCTCGTTTCGCGACCTCGTAATGTTGACCAATTTTGTTCAAACTTTGTATGTCGTCTTCTTTTTATCACCAAGAAACAGAAAATTCACAATGTTGCTAACATTTCAAACATTTGAAAAATAAGAACAGCCCTAATATATATATATATATAATATATATATATGTATATATATATACTCATCCTAGATACAACCTATTGCAATGTGCTATTTATTTAAAATAAGCAAACTTCTGAAGGCTTCTGCTATGAATACAATATCCTTGAATCAGAGATGAATTGAGAGTATTAAGAAAATATGCCTACCGGTGATTACATGATGATTCAATAAATCTTTGGAGAATAACACTAGGCATTAATTTCAAGATGGAAAGAATGTAGGAATGTAATGATTGCTAATAAATCTTTTCTGCATTAATGGGAAAACAATTTCGTTAGATTAAAGAAATATGAAGGACGAAAACCTATGTTCTACAGTATTATTGTTTTTAAAGTACTTATATATTTGAATACATTGACATATATATATTTATGATATATATATATATATATCATAAATAAATAAATAAATATATATATATATATTTAAAAGTCTTTAAAAAGATAAATTCATAACCATCTCGACTGTAATGAAACCAAATCAAGTTAAAAAATTGCGGGGTCTTAAAAGGCTAAACACATATACCTACCTACACTAAAATCATAGTCAGCATATTATGCAATCTTTGTCAAGTATATACATTTTATGTAAATATAGCACATCGATTTACGAAAAATCATTTACAATGAAATTCGCTTACTATCACATTTTTTTTTGTTGTAGCCACCCTGCTGAAGTATATTAGAATCACCTTCTTTAGCACTTATTTAACTCTTAACAGTATATACAGGGTGCGGCAGCATAATTCATTTTTTAAATAGGTTGCAATCAGTCTGTAGAAGTAATAGCGGGGTGGGCGTGTTTTTATTTGATAGGGCCGGTCAGGAAGTTTTCTTGAAAATACAGTCAGTCACCATCATGCGTTGGAGCAGTGAGGAGCGCACGTTTGCCGTCGAAGCTTACTTTTCGAATCGTCAGTCTGTCGTTGCAACCCAGCGCGCCTTTCGATATCGTTTCAATGTAGCTCCGAGAGGCCCTGTTCTAGACCGGAAGGCAATTGTTACGTGGGTCACTACGTTCAGACAAACTGGGAGTACGACACGACGAAGAACTGGAGTACCTCGGCCCATCAGATCACCTGTGAACATTGAGGCAGTAAGAGCTTCAGTCTTGCAATCTCCACGGTGTTCTTCACGCAAATATGCCTCTGCCCTTGGACTTTCTGATCGTTCAGTGAGGCGAATACTTCACGATGACCTTCATTACCATCCTTAGAAGATTGTGATTGTGCAGGAACTCTCAGTAAGTGATTTCAATTCACGAAGGAATGCATGTAAGGCATTTCTTGAAAACGTTCCTAAAGAAGCTATTGTTTACTCTAGTGATGAAGAACATTTTCATTTGACTGGATGCGTCTACAAACAAAACATGCACTACTGGGCTGACACCAATCCCCGGGAATTGCATGAAAGACCTTTGCATTCACCTAAACTCACAGTGTGGTGTTCAATTTCCTCCACTGGAATTGTTGGCTCTTGGTTTTTTTAAAGAAAATAAGGTAACAGTGACAGTGAATTCAGAGCGGTATGTCAACATGTTGGAGGAGTGTTTCCTTCCACGAATTAACGAATTGGACCAAGGGGATATTTGTTTTCAGCAGGATGGAGCAACGGCTCACACTTCAAGGGCATCGATGGCTGTATTGAGGGAACATTTTCCGTTGCGCCTCATTTCAATAAGGAGCAATTTGGAGTGGCCAGCTTTTCCCCCGATTTGTCCCCTTGTGATTTTTTTGTGGGGATATTTGAAATCCCGTGTTTATGTCAACCACCGAGAAGCCTACCAGACTTGAAGGCCAACATCAGAGAAGAAATTGCCAATATACCCGCTGATACGCTGGTGAGGGTCATGGTAAACACCCGAAATCGGTATATACAGTGTATAGGCAATGGGGGACGTCACCTATCTGATATGATTTTCAAAGCTATGTGAAATAAAACTTTAAATATGAACTAAAATCATTAAACAAAATTAAAACCTTCCTGATTTATACATCTTGTTTTATTGCCTTCTGAAAAAGGAAGTTATATTGCCGCACCTTGTACTACAGTGTCCAAAAAGTAAGGTGACATTGCATTTATTTCATAAATTATTTATTTACTCTTGCTATTCAATTTCGTCCCTTTAAAAATGATCCTAGCCTAATATCATACATTTATTCCAATGGATTTTCCAAATATCGAAACATTTCTAAAAATCAATATCAGGAATTACCTTTAGTTCGTTCTTCGCAGCGCTGTAATCTGTATATCGACTTGAAACAGTGTCCCGGAAGCGGCCGCTTGAGTTTGCTGATTATTCAGAAGTCGCATGGAGCCAAATCAGGTGAATACTTTTAATGTGGAACAATATTATTCGAGCTTTTGGCTAACAATCAAAAATAATTAGCGCAATGTGTGACGGCGCATTATCGTGATGACCAACCAAGTGTTGTTTCGCATCAATTCCGGTCTTTTCTGTCAGATAGCCTTACTCAAACGACGTATAAAGTTCAAATAATATTCATGATTGACTGTTTGGCCCGGCGAAAGGAACTCATGATGCACACGATAATCGAAAAAACCCAGTCAGGATAGCCTTGATTAATAAGAAACTTTGGCGTGTTTTTTCGGTCTCAGCTAACATTTGGCACGACATTCACTCGATTGGTCGTCTGTTTCGGGATCTTGTTTGTTATTTATGTTGGGATTCCCTATACGTCATAATCCTTGGCCGTTTGATAAGTGATTTCTTTGATAATAAAAGAGATCATTCAGATTCTTCCGTTTTTTATAGGAGGAAATACCAAACTGGTGACCCCGACATACTCAAAACTGAGTCTAGTACTAGTGTAGGGTCTATATAGATCGTGGGTATTTTCAGAATATCCTCGTTCTGGTCAACTAACCCCAAACCGTGATATCGACGTTTAAAGGTTCAATTTGCCCTCTATCAAATCAAAATGAGCAAAACATTATAATCAGTTGCTCTCAGGAATTGATGGCAATATTTTGGACCTCTTGGATGATGAATATGAGAAGGGAGCCGGTGAGACTATTTATTCCTATATTAGGACTAGGATCTTGGATGAGCATAAAATATCCACCAAGATAAAATCGAGAAACAAGGACTACCTTTAAAAAGACTCTTATGAATTACTCCTTAACTGTTGGGACAGAACTCCATTTAAGAATTGTTGGTAGGAAATGTAGTTATCAGCTCATAAGTAATGCCACCGCTTTTTTAAATCACTGAACTCACCGGTCCATTCAATTGTAAGATCTTGAGCCTCATATTGACTGATCAGAGCCCATGATACCGTTGTCAATATCTGCGACAACAAAGTCACACTCCTCTCTGTCAACAGGGTCGAACTCGACCCATAATTTTCTCAACCCCGTAAGTTCGCACATAGTTTCGTTGGCCAAGATTAATTCGAGAAGAACGTCCGTGAACCGACGATCGGTGGGATCGCGTGTCAACTAGGAATTTTGTCTCATGGCAATAAATGAATGGAAAAACATTGATGAATGCGGTGTAGGTTTGTAGAGCATGAATGTTAAGCGTCGAGATGAGGGTCTGGCGATTACTTAGTTTTTAATAGGGACAAATATTGGGGGTTTCACACTTAGACGTTCTATGTTTCCAATTGAAGTGATAAAAACTTCTGCAAGAGTCTTGCTGTTATGGCTGAGGAGTGATTCATGCAAGCATTCATTCGGGGTATTAGCCAGAGGTATATTATATATTATAAAAATAAAATTTATAAAAAATTATGACTTATTATTTTTCTACCTTTACAAAAATAATAAGCAATAAATTTATTCAACCGTTTCACTGTTCAAAACTAAATAAAATCGTTTCAATTAAAATTTGCTTATGTATTGTGTTGTGTGCAGACATGTGTCAAGTGGCTCCGCCGATTTAATCTGATTTCTCCGGGAGTATACGCTTTTGGAGAGGGATTTGAGGACCTGCCTGCTCCTTCGACACGTGATCATTGGTGAGACATACATAAGTCCATTTTGATTCATATATCAATTGCTAAATTGACCATTTTGTGGTTGCTTTGAGGGCTTGAGAGTTAAATATTTTTTCTCTCTTGGCTTTGCTTATTGTTATTGCGTGAGCGTTGCTGGATCCCCTTGAACTGTGGGGTGTTTTTCTTCTCTTCCTTTTTGTTTTTGACCCTTCAAAGTTTAACTCAAGTGTTGCAACATGTCGTTGCTCCCGCCTGATAGACCCCCACACTGGAACAGAAAAAAAATTATAAAAAGGCCTCCATCCAAGAAGAGTATGCTTCTTCTTCTCAGGAGGAATTTATTGAAGATATGGATGACAGCGGGCGTGTGGAAAGAGGAAGAGACCAGGTGGTCACGAACGTTCCTCACCTATTCTTTCGCGCGCTGAAGCAGGGACTGAAAAATAATAGTGGTAAAGGGAAAATCCTTGATTGGGAGGAACCAAGGAATACTATACAGGAGGAATGCCTTGGCGGGCGCGCTTAGTCAGCGTGACAGGAAGTAGAAGGCTTATGTGTTTGTGCTTATTGACCAGTATTTATTAAGTGAGCGTTTGAAATAGATGTGATTGTGGTGATTTTTATTGCATGGGTTGGAAGTGCTGTGCTCCCGGATGCCGTCAGGGCTATAATGGAACTCCCACGAATCCGGATATTTGTTTTTATTCATTTCCAGGGTTCAAATCGCCTCCCAATCAAGATCTCCAATTGAAGTGGGAAAGAGCTCTTCCACGTGTTATAGTGAAGAAAACACAAAATAATGTTGGCACAATAACGAAGTATTCAAGGATATGCAATCTTCATTTCACTGAAAATGATTTCATAACTAAATCCGTGAATTTGAAACCTTCCAGCTTACCCACTTGGCAAGGATCTTGATAGAAGGTATGACACAACAAAATTGTATATTACAAAAACCAATAATTTACTTTTATTTACAGGCGTTTAAAAGCCAATGCTGTTCCATCCGTGAGGCCCAATCTGCCAAGTTATATTTCCTCTCCTCCAGCACCTCCACGATCAGCTCCAGCATCAACTCCTGAAAAGAGACGGAAACTTGAAAATGAGCGTCATTTGGTTATGGCAGCCGATATGTTCAAGGAGGAAAAGGTAAAGTCAGCCGAGGAGCTTTATGAAAAGTTATTGAATGATCCCCTTCCGTCAGATTTTTTACTCCTTAAAACCCCCAAGTTATCTCACATAAAGCTTAAAACCAGTGAAGATAAAGGACTTCAAATCAAACTGAGCCTTGAAATCGACGACAACCTGACCTTCAGAATGTTTAAAGACCATCATATAATAGACAATAGTGAAGTGCCCCATTATTTGTCCTATAAATTGTTGGATAGGATTGAATTTGTTAGTGAAGCCATCAACATCGCTGCCTATTTAGGATCAAAAGAGACGGTAAGAAAAGAGAACTTGCATAAAGATATTATGATCCTTTTGTGTAAATTATTGGAAGTGCCAGATTTGGACCTAGAGCAGTCAATGAAATTATCTTTCATACGGGAACAAATTAAACTACTCTTCAAGAATAACAAATCGGTAAAATATTCACCTCTCTTCTGTCTCTTTGTTTATTGTGGCAAAACATGAGCACTGCACTCTATGAGCAAATTTATTCTTCAAATGTTCTAACGATTCCAACCATCAAATATCTTCGAGCTCTTTTAACTACACTATCCGTTGAGGTGGGTTTGCCTACTTCTACATACCATTATCTCCAGGCAAGAATTAAAGACCTTAACAGCCGGGAACGGCATGTAACTCTTATCATTGATGAAGTCTATTCTGCACAAAGAGTTGAGTTCGTGAGAGGAAAATTCATTGGTTGTTGTGGCGTCACAGGATAGATCGAACAGGGTCTGATATTACGAACCATCACTAATCAGCTTACTTGAGGAATAAACAAACTTTACGCGTCCTCCGTCAGCTGTTGAAAAAGGCACAATAACATGAAAACATAATATTATGTAAACAATCGAAATATAGTATTGATATAGTCTTTAAACGAGTAATATCTTGTTTTATTATTTATTGTATTATAGTGAGTATCTTTTGATATAAATACGATCTCAGCATCGTGGTTTAATTAATTTGTTAGTGGAGATTCACAGACCCATATCAGCGCGGTCTGCTTCATTACATGGTCCTTCGAGCCGGATTACAAAGAAACGCGAGTGAGACCCCCCTCCCCCTCCGAAGGAACCCTGTGGGTTAAACGAGGGTAGAGCCTACCGTGGCTAGAGGTGGTCTTAGGAGCTGCTTTTGAGGTGGTACCGTCAGCAATTGGTCTCGTGTGTGAGTAAGAAGCCCCCCTCCCAGGGAACCTGTGGGTTGAAAGAGGGCAGAGCCCTTCGCGGCTAGAGACGGTCTTAGGTGCTTCCTTTGAGGGAGCATCGCCAATGCTTGATCTCGTCGAGGAATTACACCACTTCCCAGGGAATCTTTTTTTTAAATATAGGAATTCCCGCTGTGGCTGGAGGTGGTCTTAAGTGCTGCTATTGTGGTGGCATTGTCAACATTTGGTCTCGTGTGTGAGTAAGAAGCCCCCCTCCCAGGGAACCTGTGGGTTGAAAGAGGGCAGAGCCCTTCGTGGCTAGAGGCGGTCTTAGGTGCTTTCCTTGGGGAGCATCGCCAATGCTTGATATATTACATCACTTCCCAGGGAATCTCTTTTTTGTTTTAATATAGGAATTCCCGCTGTGGCTGGAGGTGGTCTTAAGTGCTGCTATTGTGGTGGCATTGTCAGCATTTGGTCTCGTGTGTGAGTAAGAAGCCCCCCTCCCAGGGAACCTGTGGGTTGAAAGAGGGCAGAGCCCTTCGCGGCTAGAGGCGGTCTTAGGTGCTTTCCTTGGGGGAGCATCGCCAATGCTTGATATATTACATCACTTCCCAGGGAATCTTTTTTTTGTTTTAATATAGGAATTTCCCGCTGTGGCTGGAGGTGGTCGTAGGTACTGCTAGTGTGTTGGTACTATCTACGTTTGGTCTCTTGTGTGTAAGAGGCTCCCCTCCTAGGGAACCTGTCGGTTGAAGGAGGGCAGAACTCGCCGGGGTTAGAGGTGAACGTAGGTACTGCTTGTGTGTCAGTACCATCTACGGTTGGCCTCGTGTGTGTGAGACGCTCCCCTCTTAGGGAACCTGTCAGTTGAGAGAGGGCAGAGTCCACCGTGGCTAAAGGTGAACTTAGGTACTGCTTGTGTGTCAGTACCATCTACGGTTGGCCTCGTGTGTGTGAGACGCTCCCCTCTTAGGGAACCTGTCGGTTGAGAGAGGGCAGAGTCCACCGTGGCTAAAGGTGAACTTAGGTACTGCTTGTGTGTTAGTACTATCTACGTTTGGTCTCGTGTATGTAAGACGCCCCCCCCCCCTCCAGGGGATCCTTTGATGTTGAAGGAAGGCAGAGTCTGCCGTGGCTAGAGGCGTCATAAGTGTTTCTATTGCGGTAGTATAATCGGCGAAAGGTAATAAACCCTTTACAACTAAAGAAACTTTCGTGGTAGAAGGTAGGGTAGAGCTTGAAAAGGTGTTTTCAGGGTTGTTGCACTCTTAGACCTTACTTTGCTGCCAATTTATCATATTCGAGGTCGAAAACGTTCAACCCATATAAATTATTGTTTTAAGCTTTAACTGGCCAAGGTTAAGGCGGGAAGCCGAATCACTGAATACTGTATTTAGAGAATCTGAATACACTCATTCAGTTATTGAAAGAAAGAGCCCCTACTGGAGTGAGAGAGGACGAGGGTACCTCCATGTCAAACACCCTTGAGTTCGGGGGAAGAATTCCAGACTCCTTAGCAGCTTCTCAAGAAGTGCAAGACCAGTCAGGAGAGGCTAACCTTGGCTCGGACATCGACGCCTGTTCCTCGGGTGGGAGTCACAGCAGTGAAGATTCTGGGGACGAGTCCTCCGAAAGGGAACCTAATTTATCTTCTTTGTTGGTGACCCTCATCACGAAACAAAATGAGATGATGGAGGGAATGTTCCAGAGGTTTTTGGGAAAAACTTCGGGCAGTGGCTCATCAGGCAACTACGACGTCCCCGTCTCTACCGTCCTTCCCGAGAACGAATCAGTTCTTATAGAAAGCTCTCGGGAGCTCAAGAAAGTTTCTGATCCCTCAACATCAAGCGAGGAGCCAGTAGTTCAGCCCCTTGAACCCCCAAGAGGAAAGTACTCCCCGGAGCAGTGTCCGATCATTGGAGCGGGGCCCAGGGAGAAGCAGGAATGGGCTCTAGAGATGAGCTCCTATGAGGAGAAGCTCACAACTGCCCTTGCTGGTTTGCCCTCTAAAGATGTGAAAGTGAGGAAAGAGAAAAATTTGAGATACGCGGCGGAGGGTATGGCTGCATATCTCAAAGCCAAGGAGGATGGACCAGGCATTGTCCGAGAAGTATTGGGAATGACGGACAAGATCCGTAGAAATCCTACCTTGGCCGATGACATTAAGGCAGGGGAAGTGGAGCTGATTAGGGATTTGAAATCCTCCATTTCTGCTTTGAATGCGAGATGGGCGGTCATATGCATGGAAAGTTCAGTTCTGCAAGAACTGAAGGATGCCCTCCAGGCACTAAGTATCGCAGGGAAGACTCCTTCCAGCACAGCGGCTAGGGAAATAAATGTCCTCAACTACGTGTCTCCCTTCTCTGGAGAGGAGGAATCAACCAGAGCCACTTTTGAACGCTGGCGAAGGGACTGGGACGTATGCCACAATGCCATTATGGCAGCTGGAGCAACGGAGGCTGACGCATACCATCGTCTCCTTGCAGCAATGTCTCCAGGTAGCCCTGCACATTCTCTAGTGCTCCGTCACCAACGTTCGCCATCGCAGTGCTACTCCCTGGCCATGAGAGCTTTAGAAGAAGCGTATGGAGACCTGGTCCGTATGGCAACGGATCTTGTTGGCCCTGCTCCCCTGTCAAGAAGGCCTTCGGAGGTTGTTCAGGACCTCAAGGACTTCCTCGGAATGAAAGAGACGCTTTTGAAGGCGGGTGTTGACATTGCCGATGTCTTGGCACAACAGAAAGTGCTGGCAATGCTCCCTCCTTCATATAATGCGGCAGAAGCCTGGCCGAAGTGGGTGGAGTCGGCCTTGCGGGATCAGGCCAAAGTGGCTGCAGCGGCTAGTCGCTCACAAGTTGTGGGGCCCACCAGCCCTGATCCTGGCATCGGGGCCCTTTACAAGATGGAAGGACTGCAGCTGTTTGCTCTTTGGCTGGAGGAAAAGCATCCTCCTCTAGAGCAAGAGGCGGCTGTATTTCACGCCACCTCGGAAAAGGAAAATAAGGAGGCGAAGGTCATCCCTCCTCCACCACGTGCTTTCAAAAACAGCATTTTTTCTGGGTGTTTGTGTGGAGCCAAAAATCACAGAGCCACTACATGCGACATAGTGGCAGGATGGTCGCATAAAATGTTTTTTGAAGTCACCTCCAGGGCAAAAGCATGTCGAGCATGTGGCCTTCACGTGTTCCAGAAAGGAGAAAAATGCCGACATAAGTGCCGGACGTGTGGGTTAGGGCACCCCACCAACCGTCACTCTCACCACCAGAAGCGTGAGGACAGGTCCTCAAAGCGCCAAGGTAGTGGGAGGGGAGAACCCCTTCCGAAGAAGTTCAAAAAGGAAGGAGAAAAAAGGGAGAAAGATGAAAAGAGGAGGGATAGCAAGAAGGCCACAGAGATCCCTAAGGCTACCGTGGATGCCGCCGAGCTAGCGAAAGCCCTCAAGTCATTCTTCAAAGGAAAGGAGAGCGAGGATTAGACGGCATTTGGTCAAAGTGGTCGGGAGCCTGCTCACTCCTCATGTTTAGTTTCAATAAAATTAAATAAAAAAACCACTTTGTTCTAATATTGTTTGATTTGATAAGGCTCATGATTGTTCCTCCGGATACCAAGGATATAATTTGGGCAAAAGCTTGCCTAATTTTATCAATGGTATGAATAAAGCGTCGGTTATAAAAACGTGTCCTGATAATGCTAAAGAGCCTGTTGGTGGGTGTGATATCTCTGAGAGAGTGCTTCTTAGAGCTTCTAAGACCAGTGGGGAAGATAGTATCAAGTCAGATACTTCATTGCCTGTAGGATCCCAAGTTTATGTTGAAACTGAGAATCAAGCTACATGCATGGCAAAATCTTCAATTATTTAAGGGAACACAAGAACAGCCAATCCGACAGCTTTAAAACTTTACGTAAAGACTGATGATGCAATTTGTACAAAGACTTCTACTATGTCCAAGGGAGTTGGTAACAGTCTGGCTTTACAGACTTTATCTGAGATTGGAGCTAGGCCATTTTGTGCAGTTCAGAAAATTTACTGTTCAAAGGCTGGGAGGCGTAAAGCAGCTAGAAAGCGACGTCATGGGGGAGAAGAACTGTCGATCCTCATGGCCACGCCTGTACCTGTAAAGTCTTCAGTTTCAAAGATGAAGAATGCAAAAGTCTGCGTATTGCAAAGGGCTCAGGAAGAAATAGAACCTGCCCGGGTTTTATTATTTTCAAATGTGCCCGATAAAGGTCAAGATTCCTTCATAGTGGCTCAAAAATGTAACCTGAGAGTCACCTTAGGGGAACCAAGGAAATGTGTACTCAGTAACTCCATTCACGGAAAACGAGTATGATGTGGAGAGCATGGCTCACTCCTGAGACTTAGCCATTAATGAGGAAGCTGTCGTTTACTCGGCAACAGTACCACAGTATAAGGGATTATGTGGAACAGTAGAGTGCTACCTACGAAACCCCGCTACTCAACAAGAGGTAAAGGTCAGGGTGCTGCTAGATTCGGGAGCTAATGTCCCTTTGATAGAACAACAAACTGCAAAGCATCTTGGCTTGACAGGCAGAAAGCAATTCCTCTGTTTAAATGTAGGTGGCAGCGGTTCTTCCACAAAAAGGGTTCAAGAGGTTTCTTTCCAGATAAGGTCTCTGGATGGTTACATAACCACAGAAATGGCTGGAATAGTCACGGGAAAAGTTGGAAACCCATTCCAACCAATAGCCTTCGAGAATCCAAAAATACTTGAGGGTCTAGACCAGGTACGGTTAGACACTAATAGACTCGAATCTGTTCTAGTCTTGAAATTGGATTTTGACACGGATGAGTTTATATTTAATCTCGATAGTAAATTCGATGACTTTGATCCTAACTCAGACAGAATCACCCGTCGAGATATAGTGGCAGTTGCCAGTCGCATTTTCGACACTCAAGGATTCGTGTCTCCCTACATTATGCAGTACAAAAATATTCTGCCTATGATGTGGGCCAACAGTACATGTTGGGATGAGAACTTAGTCGGTCGACAGATAAAAATGAGATGGGGGAGCTAGTTCCTGATCCAGTTGCAGAAGAAGCCGTGACATTATTCCGAGAATGGTTTGCAGACATCCCCCTACTCAAAGAACTCCGTTTTTGCTCAGGAAGTTTAGCCGTTTGCACGTAGTTAAGCGTGCACTTACGACCTTCCGTCGAGCGCAGCGTAAAGTTCGCAAGCAAGTCTACCTCCCAAGAAATTATCCCATGTCAATTTCTGAAGAGCTGGAGGAGGACAAGGAGTTGGCGAGGCATGTTCAAGGCAAGCACTTTGAAAGAGAGATTGCCCTGGGACAAGGGAAACCGAAAAACAATTGCTTAAAGTCCAAAAAGGTTCAGTTTTAAAAGATCTCCCAGTTTATTGGGATCCGAATGATAAGCTTCTTAGGCTTAGAAGCAGATTGCATAAAAGTATCTCTCTAAATCTTGATTTTAAGGACCCAATCATCATGCCAAAATGCGAGTACGCAAAAAGAGTGGCATTGGAAACTCATCTTAAGCTAAGACATGCCAGTCAGAAGCAAACATTCGAACATATTAGAATGACTTACTGGCAACAGGGCGGATATAGTTTCGTCAAGTCTGCTGTAAGACATGGATGCAAAACTCCTAGGTGTAGGTACATTCAGTACGAGTCACCGAAAATGTCCCCACTTCCAAGTATTAGGATGGATAAACCGGAAGCATGGGCCCATGTCGGTGTTGATTATTTTGGCCCATCTTATTGCATCCACGATTGTAGTTTCCTGAAATGCCGAAAAGACTCTAATGGCAGGAGATGTCGAAACCCAGAGAAATATAAAGTATGGGGAGTAATATTCACATGCATGCAAACACGGTCCATTCACGTTGAGTTGGTCCCTGACTGTTCTTCTCATGAGTTTCTCATGGCGTTTAGGCGCTTTACACATCAAAGGGGGAGGCCAATCCTATTTTATAGTGACAATGCCACCACTTTTAAAGGAGCTTGTAGACAACTTCAACAGTTATTCAAGCTAGAAGCGCAGAATGTGGTCCTGAACTATAAGTATGAAGGTCTTGGGCCAATTGAATGGAAATTCAGTACAGAATTGGCACCCTGGACAAACGGGTGCACAGAACGCCTCGTCGGACTGTTCAAAAAGCAATTTATGGCAAGTCTTCAGAAACACGCGGTCCCATTTAGAACGATGGAGACTCTATGTATGGAAATTGTTTTCTACATAAATGAGAGGCCCCTAGGTCAAGTAATCGAAGGGAACACGGAGAAAATGATCACCCCAAATATGTTAACAACGGGTAGAACCCTCCGTCCTCTCACGACCGCCAGTAAGGCGGAACTCAGAACACCTGGCGTAGACAAGATGTGGGAACAGAGAAAGAAAATCCTACATCACTTCTGGAGAAAATGGCAAGCAGAATACCTTGCCACCCTATCATTGGATCGTAAATGGTCAAAGGGCCATACACCTCCAATAAAGCCAGGGGACGTCGTTCTGCTTAAGCCAGAAACCCAAGAAAAAGGCCAATGGAAACTGGCCAGAGTCGTTAGCGTCCACAAAAACCTGGACGGTGCTATCTCCTCAGTCTCCATCATTTTGCCGAACAAGGCTACCTTTACAAGGTCAGTGCGAAATATAGCTCTTCTAGAGCCGTCTGCTGAAATGTTGGAGAGAGAAGCAATGGAAAGCCCTGTGCCCGCCAAGTCGTCAGACCTTGGTAAGATGTGTGGAACGGGGTTGACGGAAACGGATTCCCAACCCGCTGGTGCACACGCGCAAGGGACAGAAGATCCTCGCCCTGTGACACTTCCCTACTTGGAAAGAGATGAGGCCAGCGCGGGTGTCGAGTACACAGAAGAGGAGGATGCCACTAACTCCAATTCTGGCTCTGATACGGAAGTTCCCAAGAGAGCTCGTGACGACGAGTCCTCGGAAGGTCCTAGAAGTAAAAGAGCTCGCAAGCACATAGGTTATTACAAACTACTTACTAAAGGTAAGATGTAATAGTGTATCTAGCCAATACACTTTCTCGCTATCTAAACAACGTAGAGAACTTAAGTATACGAATCTCGTGTGGAGCACCCTTCTTGGCGAGAGACGAGGTAGCTCGAAAAGCGAGAAAAATGATAACATAATCCGTGGTAGTCAGATTGCCTGGGGACCATCTGGGTGGCTTTACAACCCACCCTGGTTTTGAAATGTTTACAAGGATTTACAACCCTTTCAGTTTCTAAACCCACCCTTTTGCGAGGGCGTGCATTCTTGCTCTCAGGTTTTTACATCAGATGGCCATCAGGCCTTGGTTTTCCTGAGTTTATGAGTGACAGGAACTTAGTAGTACCGTGTAGAGCCCATAGAGGTTTTCAATTTTTTCCCCTCTTGTAATGGGTGCGAACCAGCTATAGTTTTTTTTTTTTTTTCATTTTTTAATTTCATTTACAAGCTACCAAAGGTTTTCGGTTAATTTTTCCTTTGGCAGAGTTCCACCTACATCGGTATAAGGTGATAAAAGGTCTGGCAACCTTAACACCGGTTCCAACAACTAGCGAGATATATCTGCAACATAAAGTCTGTCAGTTATCTTGGAGCGGAGACTCTAGACAGCCAGACTCCATTTGATCTTTCCTAAGGCGGTTGCAAAAGTAATTGTACGACATCCAGACTCTCTTATCCCACCAGTGATGCAAGTGGTAAAGGTTAAGTCCTTTACCAGGGGGAGTGTCGCGTCACAGGATAGATCGAACAGGGTCTGATATTACGAACCATCACTAATCAGCTTACTTGAGGAATAAACAAACTCTACGCGTCCTCCGTCAGCTGTTGAAAAAGGCGCAATAACATGAAAACATAATATTATGTAAACAATCGAAATATAGTATTGATATAGTCTTTAAAGGAGTAATATCTTGTTTTATTATTTATTGTATTATAGTGAGTATCTTTTGATATAAATACGATCTTAGCATCGTGGTTTAATTAATTTGTTAGTGGAGATTCACAGACCCATATCAGCGCGGTCTGCTTCATTACAGTTGTGAAAACAATCAAATAACAAAAACTGTGCTCGCATTCATGATAAAATCAGCTGGAGGCAAATACAAGGATGTGGTGGCTCTCATTTCAGTGGCAAAGATCAGTGCTGAATTCATTTATAGTCAATACAATCCCCTCATGAAAACTTTGCATCAAATTGGATTAATTGTATTGGCCATATCAGTGGATACTCATCCAGCCAACAGGAGTTTCTTCTCCAAACTTCTTTGTGGTGGCAAATTAAAGACTTCTATACCTCATCCTCACAATAACACAAAGAAAATTCACCTCCTCTTTGATCCTGTTCATAATATTAAAAACATTATAATTGCTTTCAAAGAAAGGAATACTTCAAAATTCCTCTTAACAGTCTTGGATCCAAATCATCATTATGCCCGAATTTTGCACACATCAAAGACGTATACTACAAGGAATCGACATTTCAAGTAAAGCAAGCTCACAAACTCTCCCTAAAGGTTATCAATCCAACATCTATTGAGAAGACAAATGTTAAGTTAGCTGATGCAGTATTTCATGAGTCAACTATTGGAGCTCTTAAGTTCTACTCAAGAGGATTTTTCTTATTTATTACTTGCAATGTTTCAGTCTGATAGCATTGAGGAAAGATTCGGTTGCTACAGACAACTCAGTGGAGCAAATTATTATGTTAGTGTTCGACAAATCTTGGAAGCCAAAAAAAAGATAAGAATTAAGTCTCTCGTAAAGTTCAACAACTTGACATTCACAGAGATAAAGGAAGTGTTGACTGATGCTAGTTCAACAAATACAGAATCATCACGACAGATTGGATACCTTCCGATCTAGAGACAATCGCATCTTTGGGTGAGAGCGATGCTCTATACTTTGTTGCGGGATACGTAGCCTTTTCCATAAAAAATAATATTGTGTTCATCATGTAGATCATTCCTGGCTGTTGAAGATTCTTTATTCCATACCAGTGTCAGGCTTGTTGCCGAAGCAGAAGAAGAGAAAGTGAACTTGGGAAAGTTTATTAATATAATGAGTAGAGGAGGATTATCAACCCTAACAGACTTGCTATTTCTCACATGTCTTTAAAGCCATTCCCTTTTCAATTTCATCATCAGTAATCAGGACGAAAAGAATAGACTCCTGGCCACTTCCAACCCAAGAGCTTCTTTTATTACGACCTTTTGTTCAAAGCTTCAGGAAAGTATAGAAACTGCCATTGAGGCTATGATGAAAACACGATGTGAACATAATCACACATGGGCGACTCATCTTGGAAAAGTTTCTAATGTCCTCTTAATGTGACGGGGAAGAACATGGTTCTTCAGTTTAATGATGCCATCAGAAAAGAAAATCGTAAAAGAAATGCTCAAGAAAAATCCAATCTACATCGCAGAAAATTTCAAAAGTTAATTCTCATTCTTAATAGTTGTATTTTTTTTTATTAGTCGTGTTCATATTTTTTTGATTTTCTTGTTTATAAAAATATATAATAAATAAATATATTATACCAGAGCTTTTTTAGGCTTATGAAGTAATTATTTATATATAAATATTTAAAAAAAATGTTTACTTCTATATACATACTATCTATATTTTAGGCCGTCTAATAACGCGTGCGATTTCATCACGGTAGTCCTGATAAATAGAGTAGTCCATGGGAGGAACGCTTCAAGTGGGAAGTTTTTGTCATCATGATTGAATGCAAGGAAGACAAGGCCTTTAGGGCTGAAAATGTAAGATATCTTGATTTCTATGATATGGCTCTCCTTTTTGGTTTCAAAGAGCACGAGCTTGCTGGAGCGAACCCTAGTTCGGGCTAAATCAAGTCGGTTTTTACTCAAAATACCTGATTAATATTAGGGGGAGATTGGAGGACCATAAGATGGTTCACCCTTCAGACTTAGGTCAGTCGGGGGAAATGCAGTCAATGTCAACATTCGTTGAAAAGGTGTTGAAAAGATTGAACCCAATCTGAAGAAAAAAATAAGCATTACAATGGAAAATACTTTTAAACGTATTAATGAAGAAGGCGCTGTGGAATGGTTAAAGCAATATGGGGAAATTGTATCGCACTATCCCAAAAGAAACTTATCGAATTTGACTGCAGAGAAAAATACAAGGAATATAAGTTTTTTTTTTTTTTTTTTTTAGTTTAAAGGTTTATTACTGTATATCGTATACATACATATATACATATAATATTACAAAGACATAATATATAGTACAGTACATGCATAAAATAAAGAGCGCGACCACACAAAGGGGTATATGCGCTACAACAGTAAATGTTAGTTCTAGTTTATAGTATAGTTTTCTTCAATAAGTTTTTTCATTTTTTTACATTTCATAATTTTAAAATACGAAGTACTTCATCTTCTTCTTGCGATGAATCATGCCTTTCATACGATAGTGCTGGACATCTGTTGATAAGATGATCTGCACTCTGAGTCTCTTCCATGCAGACGTTACCAGGGTTGTTGATTTTTTTGATTTTTTCAAAAAAATCAAAAAAATCGGATTCTTTTGATTTAAATCGGATTTTTTTGATTTAAATCAGATTTTTTTGATTTTAATTATTAACCATATTTTATGAACCAAAATATTTTTTTCAATGTGTAAATTTTGTCCATACTTTAAATTGTAACTTTTTTAAACATGCCCAATATACATATAGGCCTACCTATTACTCAGGGAACTTTAAATGCTGTCTTTGATTAAATTCTAGTTGCCTTACTGGATGATTTCATTTAATAAAGAATTCAAAGGAGTAAACAATAAAATTACAGAACTTCAAAGGCCTTGTAATGAGTCATACTCGCTAATCACGTGACAGTTCGAAATCCAAGCGAGGATCGAAGACTCATGACAATTTTCTACCTTAAAAAATTACTGGGTGGAGCTGCCAACGGCTGATCAAAGATGACTACAAGATGGGTCACTCTCGAATCTAGGACGCGCCAGGTACGCTTGAAAAGGAGGCGCAAGACAATTGGACAATTGATGACTCGTTCCTGTAATTGTCAAATTTAATTGAGTTTACTTTTTCATTCATATTGTACAAGCAGAATAGAAGCAAATTGTTAAATATGTTCATCAAATCTTAAGCAATTAGAAGATTTAGAAGAGCAAGAAGACTGACAATTAATAACTCGTTCCTGTAATTGTCAAATTGAACTGCGTTAACTTTTCCATTTACATTGTACAAGTAATAAACAATTTATTTGATAAAACATGACTTGATTTTAATCATTGATTATATAATGTCTTTGGAAAAAAAACTTAATTTAGATCGCAATCCAAATTGCTTGATTTAAATCAAATAATCCTAACTCAAAGCTTAATATTATATATATAGGCCTATAGTCTGAGGCTATAGATATAATGAAAAAGCCACTGCTCTACTATTAAGAAGACAGACATGAATGTTTTGTTTCTGTCATTGAGAATTAGAAGCATAAAATTAAATATCAATTTAATTTATTGAAAAAAACATGAATTATTTAAATCAATGATTTTAATTGGAAATCCACTTGGTTTAAATCGCGATTTAAATCAATGATTTAAATGGCCTGATTTAAATCTCAACCCTGGACGTTACACATTCCATCAGTTGACTTTTTCCATTTGCTTAAGTGAGCGAGGAAAGGTCCATGGCCGGTGTAAGCTTGAACTATAAGTTTAAGGTTTTCTCGTTCATATTTGACAATCTTTTGTTGAGGCTTTTCTAACATTAGATGAGTATGTTTCATACTTTGGTCTTTTTTGTATCTGTTACACCAGGCAGCATAAAAGAAGTCATTTACTTTTTTCTTGATGTAGCTTGGTGATGTTCCTACAATTTTCCTGTTTTGACTTTCTGTGCCACTCTTTGCTAGACAATCTGCAAATTCGTTTCCTGTGACATCAGAATGGCCTTTGCACCAATCTAAGTGTATCTTTTTTTCTTTTTTCACTTCATGCATAATTTTTTGGCATCTTTTGACTACGTCACTCTTGGTGAATGGGTTTAGGATAGCTGCAATAGCTGATTGAGAATCCGATCGTATTACAACGTTTGCTGATGGTTTTTCCATTCGAGTGAGCGTTTCTATTGATTGTGCAATAGCAAAGACTTCCGCTTGGAAAACTGTAGCTTCTTTATTTAATGATACAAAGGAGTGATGGAGTGATGTATCACCTCGGGTAATAGCCCAGCCAGCACCAGTATTGCCATTTTCATCTTTGGATCCATCTGTGTATATAACAATGTCAGGTTTGTTGACTTCTTGGTTATTTATCCATGTGCGACTACCTTTGATGTAATCACTGGATTGATTTAACTGTAGTTGAGTAAGTAGTTTATCACTCGAGAAACGGTGGCCACGACGTTTGGGAAGGTCACCAATTCCATCCCAAGTGTCTTGGAGGAAGTGTTTAGTTCTCCACCTTGATTTTGTAGCCTGGGCTTGGAGGAACAAGTCGAGAGGAATTATGCCCAAGACAGCTTCCATACCTGCTGTTGGGGTTGATCGAAGCGTTTGGGTCATTGCTAAAAGTACTTTTCTCTGAATGGTATTTAATATTTTAATTGCACATTTCTTTTTAGCAATTGAATGTCCCCATATGAGGCACCCATAGGAAATAATTGGTCTGGCCATTGCTTCATATAGCCAGAGAATTTTTCTGGTGTTAGTCCCCATTTTTGGCCTATCACTGCCTTTGTCATGTTCCATAGACGAGCTACCTTGGCAGCCTTGTCTTTAAGGTGTTCCATCCAGTTGAAACTTTGATCGAAAACCACACCTAAGTACCTAATTTGTGTTGAATAATTTATCTTTTTGTCGTTCATTTCCAAATGTGGAAAGTGTCTAGATCTCAATTTGTAGGCTTTTGAGAAAACAATGGCGGTAGATTTTGCTGGGTTAAAGGTCAGACCATTCATTCTACCCCATTCAAGGACCTTGTTAATAGCTTCTTGCATTTTGTTGACTAGAGTGGGGGATGTTTTCCACTTATTAATAGAATAATATCATCAGCATAACCCACTGCCCTTACTGGTCCTTTCTGGAATTTTGTCAGCAGTGAATCCATGACGATATTCCATATCAATGGTGAAAGAACTCCTCCCTGAGGACTTCCGCGCCTTGGAGTGATGCAAATTTTTTCACCTTTCAACTCAGCTGCAACAGTTCGAGTACAGAGAAGACCTTTATACCAGGATTTTATGTTTTCCGGGATTCCCAGTTTGTCCATTGCCAAATCTGCTGATTGAAATCGCAGATAATCAAATGCACCTGTGCAATCAAAACTAACAGCAAGTGTACATTGTTGTTGAAATATTGATTTTTCTACTGTGTCAGTTACCTGTGATAAAGCAGTCTCAGTAGAAAGGCCCTTTGTGTAGGCATGTTGAGAGTTTAGTGATGGAATTGTTTCTTCAATTTTCCACTGTACGATTCGTTCTAGCCCTTTGAGGAAAAAGTCATCTTTACCAGGTTTTGGTATAAATACTACTTTCATTTTACGCCAGAGTTTTGGAGTGTAGCCAGTACATATTATAACTTGATATAGTTTTGAGACATATTTAATCATATTATCTCCAAGTTGCTGTAATACTACAGGTTTTAAGCCATCTGGTCCTGAGCTTTTGTAAGGGTCAAATGAGTTTAAAGATTCTCTAACTCTGCTGGTGTCAATAAAGTCAGTATCGAAGTTTGTTACTTGTGATGGTACTTCAAAGACACCATCTATTGTAGAGTCAGGGAAGTGAGTTTCCATTAATAGCTGTAGGGATTGTTTGGGTGATTGCGTATAGCCCTGATCAGTTTTGAGGAGACCAATAGAGTTTGAGGTAGAATTTTGACTTCGGATGAGTTTGGTGATATCTTTGGGACTTTCCACTTTAGTGCAGAATTTTTTCCATGATTCTTTTTGTTCCTTCCTCAGGGCTGCTCGATAAGTATTTCTTGTGATGAGATATTCTTCTCTGTGTGAGCTGAAATTACGTTTTGGCTCAAGTTTATTTAGCTTGTGCCTTAGGGTGGCTAGATGCTTTGTCCACCATGGTACCGATTTTGCCTTCACTGTTTTTTGTACAGGAGAAGCAATGTCAAGGGCTTTCCCTATTATATTGTATAATGACTCTGTACATTGATCAATTGTACATGCATTAGGAAGTATAGCGGGTAAGGAGTGCGCTTCAGAATGTAACCTAAAGGTATTCCATCGAGCCCTTCTGAGGTTTCTTGATCGATCACTAATAGGTTTGTATTTCCCAAAATTAAATACCAAGTACCGATGGTCTGACATTGAAGGCCGAAAATCTACATGCCATCCTGTGATCTCAAATTTTTTGAAGGCATAGTGATTAATTAACGTAATATCTATGGTTGAGCTAGCTCGTTGAGTAACAAATGTGGGCTCATTTCCCTCATTTATAACAACAAGGTTATTTTCATCTATAACTTTCTCAAGAATTTCTCCCCTGGTGTCTGTATATTTACTACCCCATAGATGATTATGAGCGTTTGAATCCATGGCAAGGAGAAGTGGCTGCTGTTTGCATTCACAATGTTTAATTAGATTTATTAATGTTTCCTCCTCAATAGACAGTAATTGGTCAAGGTACGCCACGCAGACATATGTCATTGCATCCTCAACTTTCAGACAAATAGTACAGATATCTTTGTTAGAAAATTCAGGGACGAACCATGCATTCAAATTATTGGATGTTCTTATGCATGCCCTTGGGTGTGTATCAGGTTTACTGTGCACAGTGTAGCCATTGAGGTTAAGACATTTGGTTGTACCTTTGAAGAGGTACGGCTCAGTTACTAGAGCTATCTGAGATGCTCGTAGTTTGAGTTCAGAGTTAGCTGCTTTTGAATGTTGTGTATTAATATACGAACAACTAATCATTTTGGTTTCTTTGTTGGTGGATCAACCATTTTGGCTACCTCCTCGAAGAATTGACCCATTGTCGACTGTTTTTTACTTCGAGGAGGTTTAGTTTTCCCTAAGTTTTTATTTCCAATCTCACCCGTTCCCAGCGAAGGAGTTGTATCGGAATCAGGCGCTCGCTCTCCAGGAACCCCTTTTGATCGCACATCCTCGTTGACAACATTCCCCCCCGCATTCGAGATGGTATCTGTGCTCTCTTTGGTGGCTAGATGGTCGCTAGTGGAATTATCACTTATTCCACTCGGGTTCTGACTCTGAAGCTCCTCTTTGTCCTCATCTTCTGTTTCTTGCTCAGGTTGTACAATTGTCGCCTTCCGAGGGTCTTGGAATCGTACTTTTCCTGCAGAGGCTATACGTAGGGTACAATCAACAAGTTGCATGTCTTTCAATGCGGTTGTGTCAACAGATAAATGTAGAACTTTCCCTGTCTTAGTCATTTCTGACCTGGTAATTTCTACCTTACCGTTGATTTTTAGAGCTTTGCATTGGTGAGAGATAATGCGAGTGAGTACTTCGTCCGCAATATTTCCAGTTACCCCTCTTATGAATCCTGTGAGACTCGTCTTTTCTTTCCTTTCCTCCCTCATTTTTTCAGCTTCAGCCCATGAAATGGGTAGGAGAGGAGTTGATTTAGCGACAATATTCCTGACATATCGGCCAGAAGCATCATCATTCACGTAAATAGCAGCTCTCTTGTTGGTGTATCTACGCCCTTCAAAATTTGGGATCCACTCATCACCCGGAGAGGACAGGCGGCGTACATAATCCGTATCCAGGATTTCAATGACTTTGTGCCATTCGACCAACGAAATGTGGTTACCGTTTTTCCTTGTGAGAACAATTTCATTTGCCTCTTTGGCAATTTGGGCGTATAAAAACACTTTTTTGGGCCTGGGTTTTACCCCTTCTTTTTCCGTGTTCCTTACAGTATCCTGAGAGTTTTGGCATCTCTTTGGAGGAGGAGTTTCCTCTGTGTGGCCTTCTCTGCCGCGCTTCATTTTTGTGTCTTTATTAAAGACGGTGTTTTTCTGTTCGTAGACAGTTTTTTGGCGAGGAGCCTCTTTTAGATCCTCTTTTTGGCTCTTAGATTGAGCCTTTGTTCTTTTACCCCACTTATTGTAGGTAACTTTTTCCCAAACCATGGTGTTTGGATTGTTATCTTCAGGTTCTTCCATAGCTCTTCCTTATAACACTTCTTATATAGACGCTTAATATGAGACTATATTAAATATGGTTGAGGTTGAGCGATAACGGTAAGAAGAAAGTTCCGTTCCTTTTTTCTATACCTAAGATTACTAATTATAACAATAGCAACAATGACTTAGCCAAAATTAGGATTGTCCAACGATTTTCAGTCCGTGAAAAACAGAGGTTCCATCAACTAAGGCCGAGTCCAAGGCAGATGCAGGGGGCTCTTGTAACACTTTTTAGTCCAGTAAAAAGGTTCAAGAATACCTCTGATCCCCTGAAAGCGATATATTTTCAAGAGCAACACTGATGACGTCTTATCCAAGTACATAGGTAGGATATAAGGTTATTTGAAGGGACTGTGATTATATTGTGGAGATGATCACTGATCCTACAACATTACCACAAGTTATACCCTATCAAGGGTTTCTTATAAAACTCAAGTTCAAAGGAGATTGACAGCAATGTTTAAATTGCTTTGGCCATGGTCATCTGAAGCATGGTTGCACTAACGCAAGATTGAAGTTACGAGACTATGTTAAACTATTAAAAGAGTCTCGGTGTTCTTTGAGCGATGACAGAGCTACTAGTCATCCGTCAACTAAGGAAGGAGTTATCTCAAGTAGAGACTCTTCAATCCCCCGTCCGAACTCAAACGCTACCCCAGTGCTCATTCAACCTGAGGTACCACCTGTTACTACAGAACCATGTCAACCCTCGGTGGACAACCAGGAAGGGTGGAAGAAGATCCAATGAATAAAAATCAACTCGATGTGGAAGAAACTTGTAATGAAGAGACTTCTAACCGAAGATCAAATCCTTCCCAAATTATCACAGAACCCTTAAATATTATCATCCTTCCTATAGAGGCTAATGAAGAGGGAGAAGAAGAAATTAATGTCCTTCACATTCCATTGCAAGAAGCACCACTCATTTACAATACGTCGGAATCCTTATTGGCTTGGGAAAAATCGAGAATAGTGGAAGTAATTGAAAGCTCTGCTTCGGAAAGAGAAACTCTTCAGAATAAAGATGAAGAAAAAGTGCCCGAAAAAATAGCTACATCAACCATACAAAAAACTCAAAGAAATCTATATATAGCCAGGACCTTATTTTAACGTCTAGAACGAGGATTGAGTAAGCTCCAATAAAAAAATAATAAAAAACATGTCTTATAGAATACAAATCCAAAGTTGACGATTTTTTCGATCCTATAATATCTCGGGATCAAAAAATGAACATGGGAATCTGGCGCATCATTTCCCTCAACACACGAGGAGGAAGGAACCGAACTAAACGTCACTCACTTATAAGAAGTCTCCTTTATGAAAAACTGGGCATCGTCTGCCTACAAGACATTATTTTCCCTTCTTCTGGGTCATGTACATTGGATTACCATTTCTGTATCCCTAAAAACTATTTTCATTTTTTAATATTGACATAGTTCATATAAATATATATAAAACAGGAGAAATATATATAAAGTGATGCTAATGCGAATTAATCATGAATAAACATTTTAGTTTTAAATTTAAGCATCACAAATGAACACACAATTATTTAAGAAAACTATAATTAAAACTGACAAGACATTATAAAAATTCCAATAAACGTATTAAAACATTAATTATTTAAAATCCTTGAATTTTTTTTAAAGTCTTTTGATGATGTCCTTGTAGAGAGGAGAACGGGAAGGGAAATATCGGATTTCTTGGGCTCCATAAGTCCAAGAACCATCCTTTGTAGATTGGATCCTAAGGTCCAGGGAACCATATCTCGCCGCAGCTGCCAGGAATATTGCCTTCAGATTTGAATGCTGAAGAGGCTGGTAATCCGCTAACCTTTTTGCAACCAGCGATTTTGCAACCAGAAGTGCATTATTTATGGCCTTGGTTTGAGAGGACAGTATTTTGCCGCCACGGATTCCAAATAGAACGGACGCCTTCAAATATTTATCCGCTTCTTCTTTGTCCAGACCTCTCACATTAAGTTTAACAAAGCGTTTTATAATATTAACTGAACGACACTCAACGAAAGCGTGTAAAATCGAGTTATAAATAGTGCCACAATCTTTACATGGGCGATAAAATCGAATAATATTGGCCGAAATCAATAATTGCGCCGTGAAATGGTTTCCATCAATTATTTCTGCTTTTCCCATGAACCCGGAAGGTCAAGAAGCCTGAGAAATTCACGACAGATATCTTTACTCTCCCTCAAACTCAAACGATCCTGGCCATTCAATTTCAAATACCAGGGTTTCAGCACATGATATTTGAGCGCAGATCTTTGCAGGAGATACAAGAATTTACCATCCTTGAAAGAGCCATCTTGGCCAAGGTCATGAAGAGTAAGAGTTCCCTTTCTAATGGCGAATTCCTCAAGGTCCTCTGGACTTCCCAGGTTCCTGAAAAAATATTTCTTCGCATAGTTCTGCCTAATTATATCCACAGTCGAAGAATTATCGAACTGAGGAATATTTTTCCAAATAATTCTTTGTGCACATCCCCACACCAAAGAGATGTCAGAGGTTATATTATTTGTAAGCTCAGTGCCAAAAAGTAACCACGAGTATAAATCTGTGTGAGTGACACATCTTCTCCACTCAAGGAATGGCAAGGATGCAACGAACATTTTAGTATATATCTTAGGAACAAAAGTTGCTAGCTGAACAATACCACCACCGAGATGATTTCTTTTTCTTTTTATTGTTGACAAATATCTTTGATGGAACATAGCGCTCCACCACTTTGCTTCATGAAGAATTACCCTCTCGCTAATACAGGAGATGAAGAAGCTTTGTATATTAACATTGGAATAACCTTTGTGTTATACATGTCATTCTTTTTTGAAGACGGAAGTTCCTCCACATTTGTGCTTTTTGGAATATAGTATTATTGACTTCGGACCAGTTTCTTTCATGAATGTCATCCCGGCACCAGACTATTCCTAAGACCTCAATTGATGAACTGACCTTACAGGAGTTGATATTAGTACCATTTACTGGATACCATAGGCCTAGAGGCAGAATGGTAGTTTTATTCAAGTTTAAAGATAGACCTGATATTTTTTCAAACTTTTTGAAGTAATTTAATACAATTTGTATTCTTTTAATAATCTGTGCCTCTGAGTTTGCTTGAATAGTTAGCGTGACATCGTCTGCGTAAAGATCAATTATATGGCGAGTACCCTTAAAATCCACGCCAAACCCGTATTTCTTAATAATACTAAGCGCAAGTTCTTCAATGGCAGCAATAAAAAGGAGAGGAGCGGATGGACACCCTTGCCTGCAGCTTTTCCCCAAAATTATTCGCTCACTTCATGACCGTTTAAGGAGATAGTGGATGATCCGTTAAATAGAAGGGAACGGCCAGGGTTAAAGAACCATCTTGGGAGAAATCTTTTAACAGATCTTAGAATTTGCTGTGACTAATCGAATCAAAAGCTTTTGAAAAATCTATGGCAATTATAGCACCAAATTTTTTACTTTCCTTGATAGTGTCAATAGTGGCTTGTAATTTATACGAAATATCATGTATTTGACGTCCTCTAAGGAACCCTTTCTGGTGAGGGGCAATTTTCTTATTTAGAATAACTCCCATTTGTTGAGCCAGGACTCCAGAAAGTATACGATATGATTCATTCAATATGGTGATCGGCCTCCAATGGTTGAAATCCGTTCCATTTCCTTTTTTTGGTATTAAAACTATTTTTCCTTTAGTTAAAGTATTAGGCATTTTCCCTTTAGCTTCCATATAATTCCCCACTTTCAAGAGAAAGGGTGTTATTTGATCTGTGACTTTAACATAAACTTTCCCAAGGATGCCGTCAGGACCACAAACCTTGTTAATTTTCATTTTTTTCTAATGTATTCCGAAATACTTTTTGATGTAAATATTGGTTCTACGATACATGGAAGCAATTTCTTAGGCCTTGGAAAATGGCCTTCTCTTTCCCCGACGATTGTTTGGAAACGATGATGGAAGAAACGTAGTATTTCATGACCTTTGGAGAGAATTTTCTCTCCGTCAATGATTTTGTCAACTGAATGAGCCTTGACTCTTTCGCCTCTTGAGAGATTACGGATCCTATGCATAGGGTCTTGCTCACGGACAATTTTTGCTTCCATTTCCGCCTCAGCAACCTCTGCCAAACGAAAAGTGTTCACAGCATCATTCATGCATGTGCGAACAAACAGAGAGTCTTTATTTAACACTTTTTTAATTGGCTTTGATGATGCTTAATCTCTGTATTTCTTTTATTTTGAAAATCGGTTGTTGTTTTTAAAATAATTGTATACATTAAAACTGAAGCTTGATAGGCCGATAACGAATTCTTAAAACTTACATCTAATTGTTTTCTTAACTTTAAAATGTAATTATCATCCTCAACTACCTAACCCGGGACCTTGAACGCCTTTGAATGAACGTTACAAATGAGCTCTAAATCTAGAATTTTGTGATCGGATGAAGGTTCAGGACGACATCAAGCATTCTTAATTCTTGAAGCAAAGAAGGGAGAAGCTAAAGCAAAGTCCAACTTGGACTTTTTGTTTCCTTGAGACCAAGAAAAAGTGCCCGAAGAACTAAATGTATTCATTACATTAATCAAATTAAAATGAAGAATAACTTTTCTTAACATTCGGCTATTAGGGAAAACATTGATTGATTTTCTAAATCAACATTCATGTCTCCAATCATAAGAATGGGTATATTATTCTCATGCTGAGAGTTAATAATTGCTTGGAAGAATGAGGAGGAACGTTCATTGGGCCCATACGTGTTAATTAAATTAAATATAAAACCATTTGAAGATAAACGAAGTTTGTGCCAGTCACTAATTCCTGAGTAAGCTTTTGTTCAATATAAAAAGGTATTTTTTTTGTAATAAAAGTTAATACTCCTCTCTTGGATCCAGAACCAGTAAAACGTAGTGAAAATTTTTAGGCAGATAAAACATGCAATTTTCCGCACACGAAGAAGAAGTGAGAGATTTTATGTCATTCAAAGACATAAGATGTCTCATCAACGCATGTCTCTTTTTTCTATCCCTCCCACCTCTAGTATTAAGGGATAAGATTTTCCTTATTCCTAGATTACTCTTCTTATGTTGGGACATCGTATTAGAGAAAATATCTGTTATATAAGTTTGCATTATTGAAGTTTTTAGTATTAATGATTCAGTTAAGTACAACTAAGGTTTGGACTGTAAGGGTTTACAATTTTGTCCGGAGAATCATTAGAGTCCGGTTTACTTCTTTTATTAGCCGATTGGGACCGAGTTCTATGTTCAAGGATGAGGTGAGAATCTATTAAGGGATCATTTTTTCGACCATCTCGACCCTCAAGTCTCTTGCTTGGAAGAATAGGATTATCACTATCAAAAGCTCCAGATGAGACTTCAACACTAGGAGGAGTTACAGAGGTTCTAGAAACTTGATTAACTGTTTCATTTGTCAATTCAATACAATTAGCTTGACAAGTATCCTCCCTGCTCGTTACAAGAGAAATGTCTTCATGAACAAGACATTCATTCCTCAGGGAGAAGCTCCAACACGATTATTAAAATAATCCCCAATGAGGGGCCCAACCGTAACTACTTCTTTAGAAGCTACCTCCTTGATTTCTTTAGAAGGTTGAAAAACTTGAACTTCTTCCCTTAATACAATGGAATTAAAAGAAGAATCCAGCGGAAGGACAGCCAGATTATTAACTACTTCATTAGAAGCTATCCCCTGGACTTCTCTAGATTGTTGAATAACTTGAACCACTTCTCCTAACTCAACATTATTAGAAGAAGATCCCTGCAGAAGAACAACCAGACTATTATCTAAACCACTACTAGATTTTTTGGTGTGAATGGCTTTGATGAAAGCACGTTCATAGTCAATTATACGAACCCGTTTTTCAAGGCAGTGAAGCTTACGGTGGCCAAAACTAAAGCATTTTTGACACTGAAGTTTGACACCCGAAAACTTGACATTTACCAGGATGCCCTCAAAAGGTAGAATTTGGGGAATACATGTCGGGTCAGCAACTATATTGACAATATAATCGCTGTCCCTCCAAACTTTTTTATAATTGCCATACTTTGCCTCTGCCTTAGTATCTGAAGGATTCCGTTTGGGAAAATGATCCAAAACCTCACCAAATTGTCTAAGCCATTCAACCATACGTAGTTCATTTACGCGTTTGAACGTATTTATCAACGTTATGGTGATTTTTTTCCTCTGATCTAAATGGACATTCTCTATTCCCTTTAATTTGAAGGTCAACGTTTTCAATTTTCTGCACATGGCAGCCCTTAAGATTATTTATACGGCTCCTAACGTCAATTGGGAATTTCGCATAGAAGCAAGCCTGCCCAAGACCTAATTTAGGGTTTGCCCCTGCAATTTCCTGCTCTTGAAAGCCAAAATTCATAGCAATGTCATAAATACTGAGGTGCTTAATACTATTTACACCTCTATATACTGTTCCATCTGAACTACTTAAAGTGAGAACAAAGATTTCCCACATGTAGTTCCTCTCCAAGTTCAAATGAACTCCATGATCTCTGCGAGATCCCTTATCTCTTCTTAAAATAGAAGAATAGCTTTTTGATGAATTATCTTCATCAGGGGGTTTATCAGGAGGTTTTTGACTCATTCCTTTTGAAATGTTCCGCGAAAAAAGAACAAAATCAAAACAATGATAAAAACCTTATCTCTCCTGCTCCTTTGGACTCCGAATCCCCGAATACAGGTGCTCCGAAGTGTTGACTATCCAAAAAAGTCGATGAGGGGTATCCTTAAGCACTTAATAACACTTTTCTAATTAAAGAAAGGGGCAAAACACTCCAGATCCCTCACAAAACGAATATATCTTCCAGACAAATAAAGACACGTCTTCATTTATACATTTTTTTTTACCGGTGATGGGACTCATCATGGAGTTTTAACATTGGTATCAAAGAATATAGACAAACCGGAATGTGTAAAGCAACTTTCAAATGGAGGAGATTGGCACAAACTCTTTTTTTCAACGACGAATGGTGGCTTCTACATTATCAATGCCTATGGACCCAACGTTAATTACTTGGCTTTTTATCAGGCAATCATCAATGTCTCAAAAGACAATATCTACCCACTGCTGTTTATTGGTGACATGAATGTTGACTTATACAGGATAAAGTCAAAGCAACCAAATCATCAAATTATGTCTAGACTCATCATAAGACCTCCCAAAAAAAAACCACTTTTTCAGTTCTTTTACATATACCCAGCAATTCTGGTTCATTTTTTGATGCTGAAAACGAATGTCTAATTTAAAAATTTCTAGCATTGTTAGAAATCGGACGTCACTGGTTCAAAGGTTTCGTTATGAAGCAAAACTTTTTTGTTATTACTTATTTTGAAAAAAATAGTTTTACCAAATTTAGCTATGATCAATTTATGACTTTAATTTTTTTTGCAAATTTTCGTCAAATAATATTTAATGCCAATAAATGAACAGAAGTGCTGACGCACCAACCATTTTTTAAATAACAGCTCCTACTAGGGTTCTTTTTAGTTTCAAGAAGGAAAAAGAAAAGAGGGTACTCATGTTGATGTTTTTAAGTTATCTTTTAAATACGATTTTAAAACGACTAATGATAGTAGATTTTCCTCATCGAATCCCAATCTACTCCCTCTGAATCCCTCTCATCAGTATTGATACCAATTCTTTTAATTTTTTTTTCTCAAAATGCAGTTTTCAATGGAAATGCCATTATGGTAATCTCGTGAATTCGCCAATAGACATTTTGTTCAACATATATTATTATATTATTATTATATAAATAAATATATATATATATAATATTATATATATATGCTCATATTTGGCAATAAACAAATTATGGATTAAACTATGAATTCCGTAAATGAATCTAACGGGCGTCATAACCAGACGATACCATCAGCTCAATCACAGAGCTGGTAGCGTTGACACGATTGAAACACTTTCGGGTTGCGTGAGGAAACGCACGACGTGAAAGTTCAGCCTGAAGAATGTTCTGACGCTGTTTCTCGCTCTTGGTCAGCACTTTAGTAAAGTCAGACCCGAACTTGATGGCCCTCTCTGCCGCGTCATTGACAACTTGAAGAGAGGTGACGATGCCGCTTAACTCAATGATTGTTGAATCAGAAGCCCATTGTGCGACCGGAAGCTCCAAGAAGGTTGGATGGATGTTTGTAAAATGAAGGTAGAAACACTCAATGAGATGTAGGTGGTGGCATTTGGTATACAAATTCTTGTTATTCTTTGGTAAATTAATCATAGCCTATTACAATTATCAAAGGAATGTTTACCCGGCTAAGATTCCAAGTTTCACTGTTAATGAAGTCTTCAAGATTGCTCTCAGGAGAAATTTGGTTTACCCGTCGGAACTTCACAAGCTGCGTTCTCCGGCATAATAATTGCGTCGGCAATCTTTCTTTTGGAAACATCGTCAACGAGGTTGGAAAACAGTGCGTAGAAGACATTCCGACCGGTGAGGTACCAAGTGTGGCGGTGGAGTGTATTGTATTTAAAAGATAACTTAAAAACATCAACATGAGTACCCTCTTTTTCTTTTTCCTTCTTGAAACTATAAAGAACCTTAGTAGGAGCTGTTATTTAAAAAATGGTTGGTGTGTCAGCACTTATGTTCATTTATTGGCACTAAATATTATTTGAAGAAAATTTGCAAAAAAATCCAAAGTCATAAATTGATCATAGCTAACCTTAGTAAAAATATTTTTTTTTCAAAATAAGTAATAACAAAAAAGTTTTACTTCATAACGAAACCTTTGAACCCAGTGACGTCCGATTTCTAACAATGCTAGAAATTTTAAATTACATATTCGTTTTCAGCATCAAAAAATGAACCAGAATCGCTGGGTATATGTAAAAGAACTAAAAAAGTGTTTTTTTAGGGAGGTCTACTCATCATGGAACTAAATCTTTTTGATGCTGTTAAATTTTTTAATCCTCAAGATAATATAACCTGGCGATGTGGGAATAATTATTCACGAATAGACTTGGCTCTTGCTTCTTCCTCCATTTTATCGACAATAAAAAATGCAAAGTATCGCCCCCATCCAGGTTCGGATCATAAGATTATTGAAATCGATTTGCAACATCACTTTAAAAAAACGGATTCTAGGAATCCGAATTGGGTTATCACCAACGAAGATTTATCAACAAGCTCAAATTATATTTTACTCGTCGTTTTCACCCCTCTTTTAATCCTAAAAAGATAGCCAGGTATCGACTAAAACAGTTTTAGATAAAACCTTATTTTTTATTCGTCTAAAGAGAAAGGAAAATGCCAATACTCAAGAGGAACTTGAAGAAGTTTTAAATAATGGATCATTATTTTTATGTACTATAACCTCCGACGCTACTAATGTATTCCGCGCTACAGAAAGAGCAGAAGTTGATTTTAAAAGAAAAAAAATCGTTGGAACCGATGGATCAAGAAGTTTAAGGAATTTAATTAAAAAGGATGGAGGTCAAACTATAACGGATCCTCAAGAAATCTTAAAAGTATTTCATAAACCTTTTTAATATCTTGTGGATGTGAAGAGGAGCAATTTTCCCGTGCCAAGACTGGCAAACATATCATTTTTACGAAAGAGAAGATATATAACTATATCATGAAAAAGTATAATGACAAAAAAGCTTCAGGTCCCGATGGAATTTGTGAAAGGATATACACACAATGTGCAGAAGAGATAGTTCCTTATTTGGTTGAATTGGGTAAAGCAATAGACTTCTGTAAGGCGTTTGATTCCTTACTTCACAACTTCATCATCAACTCCATTAAAAAATTACTCCCGAAGAAGTTTTTCAATCCTATTAGAGGTCTACTCGTCAATGGCACGTCATTTATATCATTGGGAAACCATAGGAGTGATATAATCAACTTAAAGAGGAGTTGCCGGCAAGGCTGCCCAACAGCGCCCTTTTATTTATTGCTGCTCTTAATAGTCTTAGAAATTCAATTTTAAAGAAATTCAAAGGCTTAGAAGTGATTTTATAGGGGAAGAGAAACATAATGGATGTGTACGTTGACGATATTACCATAATGCTAGAAGCTAAGTCTGAAAGACAACTGATTAAGCGTATTGAAGTGATTCTGAACTATTTCAAAAAACATGAGAAGAAGTCTGGATTAAAAATCAATAACAAAAAAACAGCTATTTTACCTTTCGGGGAATGGAGTCCAGGAAAACAATTATAAATTGCTGGCTGCTCGATCATGGACTCTATCTCAGTTCTTGGGATTTCTTGGGACAGACATGGATCATCTTCGTCTAATTGGACTTCACTTAAATACTTAGTGGATACTACAATCTCATCGTCAAGAGGGTTCAATCTCCAGAAGAGGATCGATATTTTTAATTACATTATAACACCGAAAATTTTATACAAAGCAACCGCGACTCCCTGGGTTGCAGAAAAAGTTTAAAATGAAGAAAAGTTCTGGCTCAACAAATTATTTCACAAATTTTACATATATTCAATAATAAGACCTAGATATCTCTTAGGAGGAGGGCTATCTCTTCTCAGGATAATTTTACCCAAAATATACCGCAAGGTTTTTATAGACATCTCTTGCCGTTCTGGAATTGAATGGAGGGCTACATTTTATGTAGATCCCATTTACACGTGGCTTATGCTTGGCACAAATTGTATTAATTCCCATTTAGAAGAAATTTCTCCCTGGATAGCGTCAGCTCACAGAGTTTTATGGAATGGAACTCCATCATTTAAAGCCTCTTCGACCATTGACGTGATTTACCAAAATCGGAATAAGAAATTTTACTTTAAAAATCTTTTACATCTTAAAGAATTGGAACTTGTCGCTCTTAAAAACAAAATTTTATCATTACATGATTTAGAAGGCACCTTTTTAATTGTGGGAAATTTTATTACCCTCTGAAAAAATCTGCTTTAGAACATCAAGTACCACAGCCTTGGCATTTGAAAATGTCATTTGAAACAAATACAAAAGTGAGGCTGTGGAAATATGTAATGGATTTATTACAAAGCTAAACCTTCCATGCTCCTGGGAAAAAAGAATAATGTCATCTATGACAAAAATTAAGGACCCCAAGAAATTCATAGCGCAATTACAAATTTTAAATGACTGTATTTACTTCAATGCTTCGTGCAAGGATTGCGGAAAATTATTTAACTCCGTTATTCACGCATTTGCTGAATGCCAGGGACTTCGCTTCCTAAGGAAAATAGTTACCCTCAACACTGCCAACGTGGGTGAAAACTTTGTGACACCGTTGATTCTGTTTGGAGTTACTTTGAATTTTTTAAAGCATCACTTAAAACGCGTGCCCTTGAAATGGCTATTTCAAATTGTAAAAGCAGGATTGCAGAAAAACTGGCCATCGGAATACCGGTCCAGGTGGAAGAATTTCGGACAATTCTAATATCAACCACTGCAAGATATTCGGCTTTTAGTATCAAAATTCCAAACGTCTTAAGAAGAGTTGTAGACAGGGATGCCCTGTAGCTCCTCTTCTATTTGTGGCAGCGATTAATGAACTCTCGAAAACATTAATTAGAAAGTACTCGGGATTTGGAGTGTCTTTAATGGTGTGAGACATCTGCTCGACCTTTACGCGGACGACGTAACTCTCATGGTAGAAGCCAGCTCAGAAAAACAATTAGTTAAGAGAATTGAAATACTGCTCTCGTCCTTTACCAAATTCGAACATAATTCCGGTCTGAAAATTAATTACAACAAGACGGCCATACTCCCGTTGGGTTCCTGGACTCCAGATAGTTCTTCTTTAATTCATAGTTGTCGGGTTGTGTCTTCTGTATGCATTCTTGGTATTGAATGGAGGAAAAATGGTGTCTCAGAGGGTAATTGGTCTCAAATGAGTCGGATGGTTTATAATAAAGTGAAGCAATGGCGCAATCTTTCTCTGCAGAAAAGGATCGACCTATATAATACCCGAGTGATTCCACTGGTGATGTATAGAGCCACATCCATCCCGTTTATTGCTGAATTAACATTAGTAGAAGAAGACTCTTGGCTGCGCACTCTTTTTCATATGTCATATCTACCCTCCTTAAAACGTCCTAAAATTTTTGCTGGAGGTGGGCTTTGTCAGTTAGGCTCTATCTTACCCAAATGTTATCTACGAATCGTAGAAGAAATGGGCGTTTTACACGACAAAGACTGGAGAATATTTTATACATCCTCCTAATTTTACAATTGGTTCCATATGGGTACTCCTTTAACGAATTCAGATTTGGAAGCATTTTCTCCCTTTTTAGCTTCAATACAAAGAATCATATGGACGGTTCTGCCTAATTTCTTTTCTGATACTGTTGTGGATGTAATATATGAAAATAGGGAAAAAGAACCTTTTCTCAAAAAAATTGGATCTCCTGTTGCATTAGAGAGAATCGCTTTATCTCAAAATATTCTAACACTCCATGACCTGAGATCGGCTCCTGTCTTCAATGTAGGTAGGTTTCGATTTCCTTTAGAACGTTCATGCAATGATTTTAGTCCGTCCAAGCCTTGGTTTTTAAAATTTTATTCCCATAGTGAAGATTCCTTTGGATCTATATCAGAGAGCTTCATACAATTGCTTGATCTCCCTCAATCATGGAAACAGAGGATTTTTCGGTCGACGTGTGGTATAATTGATAGTGCCAAATTTACAGCTCAGTTTCAGATTTCTGCTCGTTTACTTAGATTTTATTACCCTTGCAATAACTGTGGGGCTTTATTCAACTCAATCATTCATGCCTTTGCTGAATGTCCTGTTCTTATGGTAGTCAAGCGTTTTATTCAAATAAATGTGTGCGAAAATGAAATAATTACCTCAAATCTTATAAAAGCCTTTATTTTGTTTGGTGTTTATAAACGTAAATATAATGCCCCCCCTATCAAAAAAGCTATTGACACAGCACTTTTAAATATAAAATCGTTAGTTGCAAAAAAAATTACGACAAACTCTTACATCGAGGTCGAGGACCTAAGGGCAATAATCATTGGAGCCGCCGCCCGCTACTCAGCTCAGCAAATTAAGATTCCGAACGCAACATCAGATGATTGGAAGTGGGCTGGAAATGTCGTCCGATTCGTACCATCGAGATCAATTCATTTTTTTAAATCAGCCAAGAGGATCTTAAGAAAATATCGGCGCTTTTTAAGGAACAAATAAATTGTCATTTTATATTTAGGTCATTACTTTTTAACAGTAAATTTGAACTATAACGTTCATTTATGTTTTTACGCAACTGTTGAAGAGAGTTTTATTTATTTATTTTATATATATTTTTATTTTATATATATTTATTTGTATTTTAGTGTAATTTGTATTGCACTGTATTGTTTGTTACAAATACTGAATAAAACTTCGTGACCGAAAAAAAAAAAAAAAAAAAATTCCAAACGTGGACGATTCATCGTGGGAATATGCGGGAAATATTATCAAGTATTATCCCTCCAAACATTTCAAGATATTTCAACGCTTGCTATTATGAATACACAAAAAGTTTTTAAAGAAGTAAATATTCTTAAATTGACTTTTTAATATAAAATGTTTTGTTGTTCTAAAATTTTAAATTAGTTTATATTTATGTGAAATTAGAAAGTATGTTTATATGATTTGTTGTTTGTGTAATATTTGTTTGTTCGTGTTTTTTATATATATTATTTTGATACATTGTTGGGAATTTGGTTGGACTTTTGCTTAGAGTATTAATTTAAATCTATAATGTTTAATTATATATATTGTTTTATATAACTACTCTAAATAAAAAAAGTAAAAAAAAGTGAGGGTTAAAATTAGAATAGATAAATGCACATTCAATAATTACTGCACAATCTATAGGCTTAAAACATAATAATAATAATGGATTTTAATTATGGTTGTCTCTAAGGCCTCTAAAACCAAATTTATTTATTATGTCCAATGAGAAAAGAAAAAAAATCTCTTATATGATTCAATAAAGTAATAAAAAAATTATTTTTTCAGATTATTCTACGTAAGCAAAAAAAAGAAGAAGAAAACAAAGTGTATTCTTCCTTAAATAGTGATAGCAATCAATTTATATATCTTTTTGTAAAGAAATATACATTTCCCTTCCAAGAAAAATAATTTATAGTTTGCCTCTGCATCAGATAATGAATGTATTCCTTTACTATAAATTAATTAATTTCTACTGAAAAACGAGATACAAATGCCTAGCTCGCATCTTTAGTGTGTTGCCAAGCTTATAATCATGAAAACTCTTTTTTGCAATTCCCACAGACAAAACCTTTACTCAATGCTAAAACATTTTTATTTTCCAGTATATTTATAAAGACTGCCTAAGGATAAGAGAGTGCGATAGCTCAATGCGTTAAGGCATCTTCAACTCTCAATGTTGAGGGCGCAGGTTCGACTCCCAAGAGGGGAATGTCGATAAACTAATTTAAACGCTAGTATGCTTATTTATATCCAGACAGATGTAATTCTACCGAACGAAATAGGCAGAAAATAAATAAAAAAGTTTAAAAAATCATAGATCTTCTCTGAATATTGCCTAGAGCAGTGGTTCCCAAACTTTTTCTGCTTTTTTTTGTACATAAGAAATTTTTGCGCCCCCCCCCCCCAAAAAAAAAAGGGCATACACAAATTTTGTTCTCAACGTCCATTGCAGTTTATTTCACACATTGGACTTGATACAAACCACAACCTTTTTTTGTTTTTAGTCCATTTTCTAGCAGTGTTATTTAGTCTACGACATTTATATTTTCATTCATTCGTTTTTTGCGCCCCCCCACTTTGGGAACCACTGGCCTAGAGTGTCAAGTTCGACTTTATGAAGTGATCAAATGTAAAGAAATATGATATATATTTTGAGTGTTTTAGAAAACTCACTCATAAAATGTAATGTAAAATTTTGGCCACAATGGTTTCCACATCGTAAATTATATACTAACTAGAATGTAACAGCTAAATACCTTTTCGTATAACTATAAAATGAAATTTCTAAAATATTTTATGGTATTTTAAATAGCTTAAAATATAAAAAATTTGATGTGATGTAAATATATCAATAATAAAGATGAATATGAAATTATTGTACTCGAAGCTGTAAGAAAAAGAAGGTTATATTTTATAAGAATATAATTTTTGAAAATAATACTAACTAATAATAAAGTAATAAGAAAGAATCGATAAAACATCATTTTCATGTTTTTTCTTCTTTGTTTTTATCATAAAAAATACTTTTACTTTTTATATTTAAAGAATAAATACAATCACATGAATTATTATCTTAAATGTATCCAAGTGTAGCAAAATAACTTGGCAAGAGCGAGCACCGGATGCAAGAGAGAGAGAGGAACACCTCAAGATGACCCTTCCGGGGATAGGGATTTTGTTGGAGTAGTAGGAGGGACCCTAAACAGAATTACAGCTGTAATTACGTGTCTGGACACAAATTACAAATGACATTAGGATATGCGGTAGCTAAAGAGCTTAGAAAATGGCCCCAGAAATTAATAGACGACTCACCACGAAAATTCCAACCTAGGCCTTGAATTATTTTTTTCGTTTTTTTTTGGTATTTGAACCGTTTTAGTGTCTTTTTTTTTTAGCTTCACCTTTAAATACGGTTTTAATTTCATTATTTATATATTTAAAACCAGCTAATATTGACGTGCGGATCAATTGCACCTAGTTTCAAATAAATAAGGTAAAAAACACAATACTTCTCAAAATAGCTTTCATATTTTTGAAAAATTGCAACCAAAATAGACTGAGAGTATACAAATAAGGTACCTACAAATTTTTTTTGGAAAATAATCTTCATTTCTTTAGTCGGTAGGTATGTTTATAACTTTTATAAAGCAATGTATATTATGTGTTCTTTCAAAGTCTTTGCTATTCCGTAACTATGCTGTGCATAAAAATAAAGAATGCTTATGCTACATATATGTAGTATCATTTATCTTCATAGAGCTTCTTCATTAAGTCTTTCGTCGACAAGTTTCATGGGTGTTAAATCCATTTCATTTTTCTTCTAGCTTTTATCGTTTGTCTTGTAAATAAGTGAGTGGAGGATAAAGGCATATAGCTGTAAGGGCTGGAAAAAGAATAAACCTGCTTTTACTTTATTGTAGATTAGATGGTTACCGCATCATATTATTACAAACCGCGGTGTCTAGTAACTATCTTTTTTTTTTTCAACAGTTCATGCTAAAATTTAAATACAAAACAATATATAAAACCGATTGTAATAAGTAAAAAATACAATATATAAACATTATAGTTCATAATTTTAGCAACATACATGAACATACTAATTAGTTTCTCCAAAAGTAAAACCTAAACTATTAAAACATAAATACTAAAAACGAAGTGTAAAGGATCATTTAATTTTTTTAAATTTCTTTAATAGTGATTTAAAGGCATCTCTTAAGACGATGGAACGGGAGGGGACATATTTCACCAAATCGTCAGCTAGCGTCCAAGAGCTGTCCGTGACCGAATGGATTCGGAGGTCCAATGCAGCATATCGAGCGGAGGCGGCTATGCATATTGTCCTAAGGTCCAGCGGCTGCAGGGGACGATCTAATGTAAGGCTCTTTGCCACTAGGGCTTTGACGCTAAGTAGAGCGTTGTTGATCGCTTTTGTCCTCGCGGAAGCCTTGTGACTTGAAAGACCAAATAAAATAGAGGCTTTGCAGTACTTTCCATCCATGCCCCTTACATTTAGTTTTATGAATCTCACCAATATTTCTACCGATCGACACTCTGCAAAGGCGTAATTATAGAGTTAAAAATAACACCACAGTCTTTGCAAGGGCGGGAAAACTTGAGGAGATTTGCCGAAATCAGTAACTGGGAAGTTATACAGCTAATAGAATGCCGGATACGATTACTCCACTCTCTCGGAAGAAGCAGGAGTTTTAAGAATGCATCGCAAATGAGATTGCACTCCGACAATCCCATATGCACAGGGGGAGTTAATTTTAAAATCCAGGGTTTGGCACATTATGAAAATTTGCCGCCCGTAACAAGGGAAACTGTAATCTTCCATGATTAAGAGAGTCATGGTGATGTAAGTTGTGGATAGTTAATATACCCTTATTGATTGCGAGTTTCTCAAGATACTCAGGAGTTCCTAAGTTCTTGAAGAAATACCTTTTTGAAGAATTATATCTTATGATATCAACAATGGAGTCCTTTTCAAATATTGGTGTGTTTTTCTAAATTATTCTTTGGGCACAACCCCAAGTAACCGAAAGGCTAGAGGTAATGCCTGTTTGTTAGCTCAGAGCCAAACATAAGCCAATGATACATTTCATTAAACGAAACGCAACGCCTCCATTCACAAGAAGGATGTTTCGCTAAATTAAGGAAGACTTTTAAATAAATCTTTGGAATTTTCGTAGCGAGTTGAACTATACCTCCTCCAAGAAGACCCCTCTTTCTTTTAAAAGTTGGCAAATACATCCTGTGAAATAAGGCAGCCAGCCAATTGTTCTCATCTACGATGGCTTTTTCCGCTATCAAAGGCGACGAAGAAGCTTTGTAGAGAACCAACTGAACTACTGTGTTGTAAAGGTCAATTCTTTTCTGAAGACGGAAATTCCTCCATGACGAGATTTTTTGCATTATGATATAGATGGTACTTGACCAATTCTTTTCATACACGCCAGTCCTACACCATACAATACCCAAAACCTCAATCGTAGGTTTCAATATACAAGGACGGATTTGAGTACAAAAGACTGGGTTCCGAGAGCGATTGGTAAAATAGAGGTCTTATCTTTATGACTGATAGACCTGAGCTAATTTCAAATTTATTAAAATATTCTAAAATAATTTATATCCTTTTAATAAGCTGAGCTTCCGAGTTAGCTTGAAGCATTATGGTGACGTCGTCTGCGTATAGATCAATTATATGATGAAACCCCTCAAAGTCCACGCCAAATCCGCCAAACTTTCGAATTATCCTTTGAGCAAACTCCTCGATTGAGGCTAAAAAAAGGAGAGGGGCAGAAGGACATCCTTGCCTACAGCTTTTCACCAACTTGATGCTCTTGCTTTCTTGTCCATTTAAATAAATAGTAGAGGATCCATTAAACAGTAGTGCACGGAAAGGATACAAAAATTATCGGTAAAATATTTTTAACTGCCTTTAAAATTTGAATGTGTGAAATGGAATCAAACGCTTTGAGAAATCAAGAGCTACAATAGCGTCATATTTGCCATTCTTTCTGACCGAGTCTATTGAGGCTTGAATATTGTAAGATATGTTGTGAATTCTTCGTTTTTTAAACCCCTTTTGATGGGGGCCTATTTTTTCATTTGAAAAAGCTCCCATTTGTTGAGCTAGGACACCTGGTAGTATGTTGTAGGATTCATTTGAAATCGTGATGGGCCTCCAATGGCTACAATCCGATCCATCTCTCCTTTTTGGGATCAGCACAAATCTTCCCTTGGATAATAAACTGGCATCCTTCCTTTTTTCTACATTTCTTTGCCTACCTTAAAAAGGAAGGGGGTAGTCTGGTCAGGAAATTTTGCGTAGATCTTCCCAACGATATCGTCCAGGCCACACACTTTATTGAGCTTAAGATGTTTTGCGATATAATTTGAAATGCTTTGAAAAGAGTACACTTAATCCTGATTACTGGTGAGACATTTTCTTGGGCGGGGAAAATATCCAACTCTTTCTTCAACTAGAGTTTGAAAGCCGCGATAGAAAAAATCTAAAATATCTTAATTATTAGTAAGGATCTTCTTACCATCAATAATCTTGGAGACAGAACGAGCCTATATATTTTTCTCTCTCAAAAGATCCCTAATTCGTTTGTTGCAGTCATTTTTACGGTTAACTTATAAAAAATTATCTCTGCTAACGCCAATTCTATTTCAAACATAGGAAAAAGAAAAGACACGATTAATTAGTTAATATTGCAGAATCCTGATATTATATCTATATGTGACAAATGCATCACTACTATGGATCCTGATAGTTATTTTTCCAGATCATATGATACTTTTTTAATCCCTGCATGTAAGAAAAAAGCAAAACACCCATCGAGAGGAATCCTTATGGCCATTAAAAAAAGATTACAGCCCAAGATAATCGCCATAGGCCAAACTGGCAACTTGGCTGTGGTAGAATTTATCTGGAATGGATTGAAAGTTAAATTGATCTCAATATATGGCCCAAACGAAGATAATCCTTCCTTTTTTGAGTCCATTGATGAACAGTTTTTATCTACTGCCCAGGATGAAAATACAGAATGCATCCTCCTCGGCGATTTGAATTTAGTATTAAAACATAGAAGAGACACATGGGGTTACATTAAAGAAAATAATAGACGCTCTACAGCTAAATTCAATGATATTGTAAACAAGAGAGGCCTCATGGATATTGCAGCTAGATTGAGTAAAAATCCTGACCATACCTTTTTTATTAAAAGAAACGGTATTGTAGTAAAAAGTTCTCGTCTCGACTATATATATATTTGTTACCGCAGGCTAAGTTTCTAACATCATTGAGTTTAGAACTCTGTCAGAACTCCAATCTGATCACCATGATTTACTGGTAATTTTTAGAACTCCAAAGAAGCACGATAAGGATAGTTGGAAGTTAAATGTCAGTTTGTTAGATGATTATGAAACAAGTTTGAGGATCAGGGACATCATTAATGGAGTCACAACTAATTTGGCCATGGGCCATATTAAAACAGCATCGCACGCCCTTAAGCTCATTTGGATAGTTCTAGAAGAGAGCTAATCAAGACAGGAGTTCGATTGAGTGAGGAGAGGAAGAGATAATAGAGGAAAGTAGCAGACTGGAATGGGACAATTCAGCGCCGCCGACTCAGTGCCGCTGATTCAGTACCAGCCAATTCAGCGACGGCCGATTCAGCGCCAGCTTCAATGACTTTGATTTTAAAAAATTCAGACCTTTTTTCAAAAAAAATTATGTTTCCTGTAGCAGAACAATTGGTCAAACCTAGCACAAGATAATTGTCTTGCAGAAGTATTCAACAACAATGGGTATTGGGGTTTCAAACCCACCTACATAGGTAAAAATACGAGTGAAGAAACCCTCAATTCTTGGGTCCTCGGGTCCCACCAGCCACAACAATGGTGTATTGGGGTTTCAACCCCATCGCAAATTGTAAAAATACGAGTAAGGAACCCCTCAAATGCCATTTTGCGCACCTTAAGTTCTCGGGCTCCACCAGCCACAACAATGGGGTATTGGGGTTTCAAACCCATCGCAAATTGTAAAAATACGAGTAAGGAACCCCTCAAATGCCATTTTGTGTACCATGGATCCTCGGGTCCTGCCGGCCACAAAAATTGTGTATTGGGGTTTCAAACCCATCGCAAATTGTAAAAATACGAGTAAGGAACCCCTCAAATGCCCTTTTGCGCACCTTAAGTTCTCGGGTCCCGCAAGCCACAACAGTTTGGTATTGGTGTTTTAGTCCCACCGCCATTAGTAAAACTACAAATTAGGAACCCTTCAAATGTCATTTGTGCACCTTGGGCCTTTGGGTTCCGCCAGCCGCAAAAATGGGGTATTTGGGTTTGAAACCCTTCGCCAATTATGGTCGCTCACCTCTAATAAATACTTTTTTGTGAAAAAGGTTGCGTGCTTTTATACATAATTTTATATAAATATAATTTGAAGGGTTCCTTAAAAGTATTTTTACAATTGGCAGAGGGTTTGAACCCCAATACCCCATTAATGCGGCTGGCGGGACCCGAGGACCCAAGGTGCATAAAATGGCATTTAAGGGGTTCCTAACCGGAATTTTTATAATTGGCGAAGGGTTTGAAACCCCAATACCACATTGTTGCGGCTGGAGGGACCCGATAACCCGAGGACTCAAGGTGCTCAAAATATAATTTGAGGGGGTCCTTACTCGTATTTTTACAGTTTGCGATGGGTTTGAAACCCCAATACCCCATTGTTGTGGTTGGCGGAACCCAAGAGCCCAAGGTGCATAAAATGGCATTTGAGAGGTTCCTTACTCGTATTTTTACAATTGGCGAAGAGTTTGAAACCACAATACCCCACTGTTGCGGCTGACGGAACCCGAAGGCCCAAAGTGCGCAAAATGGCATTTGAGGGGTTCCTTACTCGTATTTTACAATTTGCGATGGGTTTGAAACCCCAATACACAATTGTTGTGGCTGGCGGGACCCGAGAACTCAAGGTGCTCAAAATATAATTTGAGGGGGTACTTACTCGTATTTTTACAGTTTGCGATGGGTTTGAAACCCCAATACCCCATTTTTTGTGGTTGGCGGAATCCGAGAGCCCAAGGTGCATAAAATGGCATTTGAGAGGTTCCTTACTCGTATTTTTACAATTGGCGAAGAGTTTGAAACCACAATACCCCCACTGTTGCGGCTGACGGAACCCGAAGGCCCAAAGTGCACAAAATGGCATTTGAGGGGTTCCTTACTCGTATTTTTACAATTTGCGATGGCTTTGAAACCCAATACCCCATTGTTGCGGCTGGCGGAACTCGAAGGCCCAAGGTGCACAAAATGGCATTTAAGGGTTTCTTTACTCGTATTTTTACCAATGTAGGTGGGTTTGAAACCCCAATACCCCGTTGTTGTTGAATACTTCTGCAAGACAATTATCTTGTGCTAGGTTTGACCAATTGTATTGCTACAGAAAACATAATTTTCTTTGAAAAAAGGTCTGTGTTTAAAAAAAATCAAAGTCATTGAGGCTGGCGCTGAATCGGCCGGCGCTGAATGACTGGCGCTGAATTGGACGGCGCTGAATTGGCCGGCGCTGAGTTGGCTGGTGCTGAATTGGCCGGGGCTGAATCGGCGGTGCTGAATCGGCGGCGCTGAGTTGGCGGCGCTGATTGTACCGTACCCGTAGCAGACATAGGAACCAAAAAGTAAATGAAAAATCTCATGAAATTAGACTGGAAAAAAGGCCATCTAATCAGAGCAGGTCTCTCCAGATCAGTAGGGATTTAATTATACTGAAAAAGGCTAAAAGTGCTGAGAATAGAAATATGGAAAATAAAAACATCAACATTCTCATAGATGATAATAATGAGGAGGTAACTGACAACCAAAAAATACGGCTAAAAATAACAAGTTATTACAAAAGATTATTCAACTGTCGAAATTGTCAGTCTGAGGGAGATTACCCTATAGAAAAATGTATTGCCCACAGACTTATTTTTAATCCGAGTTTTTAAAACAGTGACGAAACAACAGAACAAAACTTTAAATTACCTCAAGTGACCGATTTATCTAAAAATGCTCCAGTTCAATATATCTGCTTGGAAGAAATCGAGAAGTATATTTTATCTTACAGTAAAAAAATAAATCTCCAGGGCCGGATGGATTTCTGATGGAATTTCATCAAAAGTTTTATGCTCTTTTATCTCCCATTTTACAACCATATATAAAGAATCAATTCAAAATGGATGCTTTGACGATCACATTAATCAAGGAAGTCTTACACTGATTCCTAAGAACGGCAAAGACCCACGCTACATACAAAATCTCAGACCATTAACAATGCTAAATGTCTCTTATAAAATTTACAGTGGAATTTTAGCAAAACGCTTAAAGAATATTTTACTGTCAATTTTACATAAAGCACAAAAGGGTTTCATACAAGGAAGGCATATGGAAGAAGTCACTCGTAAAATCATGGATACTTTATCTGAAGCAAATCAGTGTAGTGGCAATATTGCAATGAAGACTATCGACTTCCAGAAAGCCTTTGATTCAATTTCTCATCAATATATTTTAAACTGTTTATTTGATTATGGTTTTAGCCAACATTTTATTCAGATGATTGCTATATGTTTACGCAATGCTTTCACAAAATTAAAATATGAAAATAACACTTTCAATATTGACATGGTTGTCGTCAAGGAGACCCTCTGGCTCCCAGTCTTTTTATAATTTCGATCGATAAATTAATAAGAGAAATTGATATCTCTCCCAACATAAACGGCATACGTAGCGAGGAACTGGACGAAAAGATTGAGGTTTTTGCAGAGGAACACAAAATGTGATCAACAAATCAGTAAATGAAGTTATTGACATCATCAACTCAATGTCAAAAACATCGGGCTTGCAGATTAATATCGAAAAAAACAATATTATAACACATATACAAAAGAACTTCACATAAAAAATATAGAAATTGTAAATGAGGTCAAGGTACTTGGTGTTACAATATCCATGGGACTTTTATACATAAATATCAACAAAAATGAAATTTTAGAAAAAGTTAGGACTTTCTCAAGTAGATATACAAATATTTTAGGATAAAATATTTTAGGTCGAATTCAAATATGGAACTCCTTGATTTTACCAAAAGTAATTAATATCCTTAGGGTGACTCCCTTTTGTGAAGATTTATGTATTTTAATTGACAAATTGTGCCACGATTTCATTAATAAATATGAGAGAAGTAAAAATATAACTTGGGACCGCATAAACTCTCCGAAGAACATAGGAGGACTGGGCTTAATAAATTTTAGAATCTTCTGGAAAACATTCTTATTTTTATGGTTTAGGAGAATTTTAAAATGTGAATACCCCTGCTCCAAATTTGTGAACTATAAAATGAAAATTATTATTATTATATATTTTTAAATAGTTATAAATTATATTTCATTCATACAACATTTTTGTAAATAGAAAAGTGGTAGGGGACAAATGGTCAATATATAAAGTTTAAATCACGAAAAATGCTTTAAAAAAATAAAACTTGGATTAAATTTTTTCATAAAATATATAAATGTTTATTAATAATTGATTCGGTCTAGGAGGGAGATGTATCTTTCCACCAACTTGTCCAGTCCCCTTGACCCGCGAGGTGTACATAATTCCTTGAACCTTGGAAATTATGGACTCTATTTGAAAAGCGTTCTCATAATTGGGGGACGTTGATATTAGCCAGTCTGGGGGTTCAAGGTGTTCACCGTATGCCCTTTGAATTTTTTCCTCTACTGACTTAACAACAGGGATAATGATTGGGCAGAAATAGAAAAAGTGGAACGAGGTCTCCTTCTCTTTCCCACACCAGTGGCATAGTTGATCTTCTGAATAGATCTTCGATTTACTCATGAAGAGAGATCAAGTTACCAGCCTGCATCGGAGCCATTTCTGTCTTGAATCTGAGAAGGGATTCTTCATTATGATTTGAGGACATAACGAGGACACATTCCTGCTTTCATAGCTTATGGAGTCTTCGTTTTACAATTTCCGAAGGCGGTTTTTGCTCAACATTTTTATGATATGCTCGGCGAACATCTTGATTGTTAAGATTGGATAAGCCGATGTAAAAAGGATGGGTGGACCAAACGGAATTTTAGGCTCTGGTCGGTCTTTTATTATTTTTTTCACCCTAAAGTCCAGGATGAAGTTTTTTGTTTTTTCCTCGTTTCTGTGGAATTGACCAACCGAGGTAAGGTGACAGTCTTTGAGAAATTCCGTACGACTAAGTAGTCTAGGGTTTTCGTTTAATGGCTCATCTGAACCCAAAGAGGAAGGCACCCCTGTATGACTGACTTCCACGATTGTTTCATTTTTTCCCAGTAAGAGCCACACAGAGGCAGAACTTTAAAGAGTTCTGTAGGTCCCACATGGATTCTTTCTGAAAAATGGTGTCCTGTGTTATTTAAAAATATTTTTTTAATTCTTAAAGACCAGAAGTCATGATTGTGAAAAGCCTCTTCATCCATGAGAGATTCAATGCTTTCCACATACATTCCACGTTTAGAGCGTTTAGTCCCCTAAAAAATGAAAATTATTGAAAGCACATCATTTCAAGAGATAAGAGGAAAATGTCCCAACAAAATTTTGAAACACTTATTTCAATAAATACCTTTTGGAAGAGTATAGGAAAAATAAGTTAGGAAATACTTTAAAAAAAAATTACCCTCAATGTGTTGGCAGGAGCCAACGAAGCAAAATTTTAGACTATATTTTTTAAATAGCACTTCCTTAAAAGAAAAAATAATTTCATTGGTGAAATTTTTAACGAAAATAAGAATTTATCCTTCCACGAATTTTTGGAAGAAAGGACATTATTGAAAAATATAAATTATAGAAAACGAGAAATCAGTCCTCCAGATTGTCTTTTTAACTTTATCTCTTTTTAAATAATAAATATATAAAAACTTTAATAATAGACTCAAAAATTAAATCTAAATATACATATATCCCAAATCAAAAGACGGGGAGAGAAGTACAAAGAAAAGGCTACCGTCACAAAAATACTATAATGTCTGGCGAATCAAAAATTTAATTTTTCAAGGTATTGGTTTAAATAAAAAATAATAACCATATTTTAACAATAGGCAGCATAAACGGCAGAACTGCAGAAGAAAGACTGAGTTTCTTTTGTAAAAACCATAGGGAAACACTCGACCATTTTTTGTCTGAATGTATGGCAACAAGGGATATTCGAAATACTGTATCGATTAAAGTTTATACAGAATATGGTGTATTGCTAAGGCCTCAAAACTTGGCTTTTATATATGTAGGTCCACACGAAGAGTATATAAATTTTTATATAACAAAAGTTTAATATGTTTTGTACAAATTAAAGTGCACGCAAACACCCTTACCGTCTCATTTGGAAAACTTTATCAACAAATTAATTGATAAGCCCTCCCATAGTTTGTAAAACATATCTTTGAATTAAAATTGAAGGTGTGCTGTATAGTGCTTTATTTTGAATGTTATCATGCTCAGCTATATAAGTATTTTGAAAACTTCTTTTCAAAGTATCTTCGAATTTGCAGTCGCCAAAGTTAGAAGTGCTTTGCACAAAAGTAATCTGAAATAATAGAAAATATTTTTAAATTATTATTCCATTTTTGAAACATAAGTATTAGATTTCATATAATGTAAATTGACCAAATTATTTATATATGTATATATATATATATATATATGAATATATATATATATATGAACGGATTTAGGATGTATTCTTCGTCAGGTAAATTAATTTTTCAGCTGTTTTTGAATTTGTTCACCCGATACTACAAACATTGGGTTACTCATAATATCAATTTGAAAAAAATATCCAGCTGTTTAATCTTCATGCTTGTTATTTAAATTGACATATTATTTGTAGTTTATTTTGATTTTACAAATACCCCTTCTATACAACCAACGGACTGAGTAATAAAATAATCGAGTCTGATTATATATAACATTTCATGTCATCCTGATTTATCGAGCATCCGGTTTTGATAAGTCTTAATACAGCTTTATTTTTATATTTTATATCACAAAGAAGAAACGAAAGATTTTACAATAGAAACTTTATATGACTGTGTTTTCATCACTTACACCCCCATTCTTGCATATTAAGTGGCAACTCAGTCCTTTTATCTCGATGATAAAATGACAAATAATATCCTTTGGTGTTTTCTTCAGGGATCCAATCGTTATGATCTAAACCAGGGGTGGCGAACACGCGGCTCGCGAGCCTCATGCGGCTCTTGGTCAATAGGATTGCGGCTCTTTGCCTCCTCTCATTTTTGCATGTTTTTAGACCTCACTTTGTTTAATTCTTCCTTAAGAGCAATTTCATATCAACAAGAGCTTATCAAAAACAATTATAATCTGAAATGTAAAAGAAGTATGTGGTCGAATTAGAGCACGCCGGGGATTTATTAAGTAGAAGTTCTCAATGTGCCATACCTTGTATTCTGAATACCTACATACATTACGACCTAAATATGTGTACTCTTCCTGCACTTCCTATCCACGATCCCAAACGATAAGTAAGACAAGTAGAGTCTTTAATCCTCTGTTATTTCCAGAGAGAAGAAGAGAGTGCCAAACTAAGGATAAAATGTGTCTATCGTGAAAACAATGAGGTTGCGTGTCTATGGTGGGCAAATCAAAAATATCAAACTCTTCTATCTATTAAAATATTTTTTGTGTTAGTTCAACTAAGCTAATAAGTTGTATTATAACTTATTGATCAATATGGTGAATGGATGTGTAGCTGTAGATTGCAGGAATTCTACTCATAATGAAAATTGAGTGTCATTCCATAGATTACCTTCTGATTCACATTCAAGGCAGAAATGGATACGTGCTCTGCGAAGAAAGAACTGGAAGCCTGAGGATAACGTCGATTATCGAGTTTGTTCAGAACATTTTTTGCCATCAGACTATAAAGACATTCCTGGAGATAGGAGGTATTTGAAAAGAGGAGCTATTCCAAGCGTTTTTCCTACCTTTCCTCGTTATTACCAATCAGCGCCCAAAAAGGAGAGGAGGGAATTGATAAGGCAAATTAATGAGCCCACTGCAGGTATGCACATAAATTGAACGATTGACAATGTAAATTTGTATAAAAATGTATTTAGTTATAAAAAGAAAATAATCAGTAGACAGTAAGGGTGAGACTAATGATTCTAAAAAGCTCCAATAAACCTTAAAATAAAATATAGTTTTCTATGAACTTGCAGTATTTTTCGAATTTGAATGACCAATATAGTTATACATATGATATAAATATTTCGTTTGAAGTTATGTAAGTCTCTTCCATAGTAAACGAATGCTTTCAATTGTAATTTGGGGGTGTGTGAAAGTATTTTAAGAATTATATTCTATCAATCAGCTCCTTTTCATTGGTATCATTAGATATTGTTATCCAAAATTGTCAAAGTATAAATTTATCTGCAGGACCAAGCCGGATTGAAGACGAGGTGGAGGAAGAGAAGGGGGATGAGGACGATGCAAAGCAAATTTTTTATGAACATGGGTATGCGTACCCAGATGATAAAGACCTTATCCGTAAAAAGTGCGAGGAGCTTAAATCAAGGGTTTCAATACTGCACCAGAGCAATATGAGACTAGCAAAGCAGACGTAGAGATCATCAAAAAGGAACCATAAGCTTATGGACACCATCAATGGACTAAGAGAAGAAGGCTTGATATATATATGGAAGCCGCTGTTGCCCTTGAAAAATTCGATGGTGACCGAGACCTCATTTTGCAATTGCTTACTAGGAAATCTAAGTCCTCAGCTTATTCCGAAGAAGTTAAGGAGTTTGCCTTTACTTTACATTTTCATTCTCCAAAGGCTTATGATTTTCTAAGAAAAACTTTTGCACTGCCATCACCCTCATCTCTCCGAACTTGGTTAAGTTCATTTTCCTGTCTTCCGGGTTTTCAATCTGAAGCTTTTGAAGAATTAAATAGAATGAGGAAAGAAGATTCTAAGGCTATTTACAAGGATGCTGCTCTTTTAGTTGATGGTATGTCTCTAAAGGAGCTTGTAGAATTCGACAAAACTTTGAAAAGGACCTTTGGGACAGTTGACTATGGTTCCCTTCACTTTGGAGAATCAGAAACAGCTGCCAAGGAAGCCATTGTTTTCATGTTGGTCGGGTTGAAGGGCCACTGGAAGCTACCTGTTGGTTATTTTTTTGTACGAGGAACAAGAGCTGCCATTCAAGCAGTGAGCAAAAAAGTGATCATGTCACCTAGTAATGCGGCTTCTTGGGATTGCTGACTTGTATTCAATCTGTGAAGACACTTTACCAAGAAACTGTTTTAAAGGCGGCTCATCTCGAATTGCTATCTTGCTACAAGTTCAGTCAAGACCATTTGGAGACCTTTTTCTCATCCATCCGGTTAAGAAACGGTTGGGCCTACAATCCTACACCTAAACAATTCAGATGGGCTTTCAGAAAATTGCTGGTGAAAGCAGGAAAAAATGTATTGGGCAGTGTAGCAGCAAATTGTATTGCTCAAGACGAAACTGTGGTCCTCTCTCTTTCATCAGCTTCTTTCTCCGGACTCGAATTTCAACAGCAGTTCGATATTATGGAGTTTAGCTGTAGCTATGAGTCAGGAAAGGAAAACGACGTCGAAAATCATTTTTGTACAGTTCGAGGTTGTAAAGTTTACTCTGCTACAATAGCATATATTGCCGGGTTCTATTGTAAAGTGCTTCATAGTGCTTTAAAATGCATTGAATGCAGAAGTGCTTTGAAGCATTCCGAATAGTAGATCCTGGTCCTAATCGTTCACTTATTTTAATGAAAAACTATTATGAAGTTGAAAAAAAGGGATTACTTCATCCTTCTGGATCACTTTGTGAGCTCCTTTATCATACCGAAGAAGTTCTACGATCCAAAACTATTTTTTATGATAAAAAAGCTATAGAAAAGTTAACTTACATTTGCTTCCTTAAGTTAAAAAGTAATATTCTTAGTTCTGTATATATTGAACATTGCTCCAACACTGCAATTGGAACAGAAAATCACTTCAATTGTTTAATTCATCTTGTATTGAAAAAATACTTGTCATTGCGACTAAAAAAACTCCTAAAAGATTATCACAATAGGAGGGGAATTTTCGCTGGAAACTTTATCCATCGTCAAAGAATTTTTCGTGTCCTTTAGGTCCAATTTGAAATAAGTGTTTTTTTAATACAAGATCTCTTATGTATATGTTAATTTCTTATATTTTGTTACTAAATCTTATTTAAATGTATAATGTTTCAATATTAAACTTATTTAATTAATCTAGTATTCAACATTGCTATTTAATTTATTGTAAACGATAATAATGATAATATAACTATGTATTAAGATTTTATTCAATGTAGCTTTTTTACCCCACCATTCTACGCAACCTCCAAACTACCTTTAAAAGACAAATATTTTTTAATAAAAACACTTCCTTTGGCACTCTCTCTTCTCTCTGGTTATTTCCCAGGTATTAATACTAAACATTAGGATTCATGCCAGGAAATTTATTAGTATATTGTGTTCTAGTGCAGGCTATACTCGTCATCAAAATGAAAAATGCAAGGCTAAACGAAAATACGAAGATGAACACCGGACTTTCTTGGAAGAATGGGAAGACGCTTATTTTTTTATTGAACGGAATGGAAACCGTTCTGTTTAATTTGCAGCTCCAAATTATCACATTTCAAGGCTTCAAATCTTCAACGGCATTTTCGCACGGTTCATGCTAATATTGACAGAGACTTTCCCAAAGGCACTGGACTACGCACGCACAAAGTGAGTACTTTGAAAAGTCAGGTAAAAAGACAAGCTCAAGTCTTTCACCAATTCACAAACATGCAGAAACTGTGACGTTGGCCTCTTACAAAGTGGCGTGGAATAAGCACGTCATAAAAAACCATAGAGTGACGATGATTTTGTGAAACAGTGCTTAAAAGATGTGATTGAAACCTTAACTCCAGACAATACCAAACTAAAAGATGCCATCGTAGATCTTCAGCTGTCACGTCACACTGTTGAGACCAGAATATCAGACTTAAACAAAGCGATTGAATCTGTTCTCCGCACAGATCTGGAAAATTGTGCATATTTTAGTGTCGCTCTAGACGAGTCATGCGACATACAGGACAAGCCACAGCTGGCAATATTTGTCCGTATTATTTCCCCAGACGGCAGGCTTAAAGAAGAGCTTCTGGATATTGTGCCATTAAAAGACCGAACACGCGGCATTTACGTGAAAGAAGCAATGATGGACGTATTCAGCCAATTTGTCTCTCGATAAGCTCACAGCTATAGCCCCAGATGGAGCACCATCAATGATTGGATCTGTGAATGGACTTGTGGGTCTTTGTAAGAGTGATGACAGATTCCCGATTTTTGGGACTTCCATTGTATCATACATCGTGAACAACTTGTGGCAAAAACACTCAATTTAGACCACGTCATGAAACTTGTACTGGAAATCGTGAACTATATTCGTACGCACGCTCTCAATCATCGGCAGTTCAAAAATCTCCTTTCTGAACTTGATGCGGATCTGCCACGTGACTTACATCTACATTGCACGGTGAGGTGGCTGTCCCGAGGAAAAGTGGTTGTCTCTTTTTACCAACTTTTGGGAGCCATAAAAATATTTTGGAGAAAAAGAAAAATAATTATCTCAACTCTCAGCCAAATATGGCTCTTGGACTTTTGGTTGATGTGCTCTCACATTTGGATAAACTCAACCTGGACTTGCAGGGGAAATTAAAAACGCTGTTGATCTGGTGCAGTGTGTTTTTTCCATTTATCAACAAGCTGAAGCTTTTCACAGAGCGTATTAAAAAGAGTGATCTAACCCACTTTCCATGTCTGCGCAACATCCAGCATATGACCACTGTTAGTGTGGTTGCAGCCAGGTATGCGCAACTGCTTGCGCAACTGTGTGGGAACTTCACTGCGCGCTTTGAAGATTTACAGCTGAAAAGGCCACAGGTCACATTTCTCATCGATCTATTTAATGCGGAGACGGATGAAGCAGCAAGTGAATTAGAGATAATTGAACTGCACGAGGACGACAGGTTGAAATCTCTTGTGAAGGATGGGCCCGTTGTTTTTGGAGAGCTGTCCCAACTGAAAAATACCCCTGTGTTAAAACAGCTGCTCTCCATGTTCTCGTCAATATATGTGTGCGAGTCCCTGTTTCTCCACTCTGAAACACGTCAAGTCCAAACAACGATCCATTTTAACTGACAATCATGTGAAAGAAAAACTGCGAGTGGCCACTACAGAGTATAAACCGGATCTTCAAAGAATTACTAAAATAAGAGATGCCAGAAGTCTCACTGAGTCCGTTACAACACTCAAAAAGGTAAGAAACACTTTCGATATAAGCACATTTTAAGTGGGAAATATCTGCTCGTTCATATCTCAGGTAAAGTGAAAACTGTGTGCAGCTTATATAGTCTTCTCTCTTGGCGACTCTGGCTGAATGTGGATGACGGCCCCGTCGCCATGGACAGGCCATAGGGGCGCCCCCCCCATCTAAGTGCTGGTGCCACCATCCCCACTGGAGGCCCAGATCTCTATTTTTAAGATATTATTATTTCAATTACTAAAGTTGCTTGTTCATCATTAAAAATCTAAAGAAATAAGTGTCTTTTCTTGAATTTAATCCTACAGTAAGACTATGTGTCTACGTAACGTTACGGGTTATAATAATTTTGCCCCCATGCATTTGATATGTCCCCCTTTAGACTGATGTCTGTAAACCAAGTTATTGGTGTTAATTATTTATATGCGTTATATTATCAATTGTGTTTTATATTTTGTCTTTTGTTTCAAAGTCAGTGGCTCTTGGCTTTCACATTAAAGAATTTTGGCTCTTTGACCTGGACTTGTTCGCCACCCCTGATCTAAACAATCCTCTACAGAAATATCGATTAACCACTTTTTCAAAATGACTTCTATAGTACTTAGACTTTTATGGAGAATCTGAGTACAATGTACATCAGTATTTATCCTCCTTTTGATAGAAAAATACACCTTGAAATTCATGCGTAAAGAGAAAAACATATTTTTGCATGGACTTTTATTATTTCATGAAAGTTCATTATACAAGATTACGTGATAATTTAAGTGACTTAGGGAAAGTATGAAATATTTGTTTGATGAAATCGATAAAGTAATATTTATCCCATTGTTTTATTGAAATTAAATAGTTTCTTCGCTGATAAACTATTTTATACGTCATTTAAAAATTATATAAATACAAAAACTGATTGCAAATGGGAGAGTAAAAGTTTCAAATAATTTGTCAATATTTATCATTTTTTACAATTTTTAGTATACGTAATATTCAAAATCTGTTATTTTAAAATGGAATAGTTTTCTCACATGAAATTTGAAGAACATATTATAAATATGAATTCATGTTGGACAGCTTGATCAAAGAATGATTAAACTTTGTAAATATAAATGTAGTAGTAGCTCTTTGCTCCTGCTCTCAACCCAAACTCCCAATCTGTGTTTCCTCCCCCTGCTCCTCAAACTCTAATCCTCTTCTTCCCTTATGTACATCTCTTTACTCTTGCTCAAGCAAGACTCTTTTTGTGTACATCCCTGTTTGAGTATTTAAGCCCTTGCTTCCTCCATTATGTATGTTAGTCAAAAGAAGAACATCCCAATCTACTGTCAAACTATCTCGTCGTCATTTGGTGAATAAACGAATCTCTTTTACTGAATAACTCGCTGTCTCGCGGATACGTTATTTCAGCTCCCCATTCGGTACATACTCGTACATGGCGCAGTCTACGAACACCATTGACACCTAGACGGACGGAGATTGGCGATCAACGACAGCGTCTACATGCTGGCCCCCAGGTGCACCACCAACAAGAAGTTCCCCGTGCTGTTCTACACCGACCTCTGTGACAAGATCGTCTCCCAGGACCTCAACTGACACCATGCCGAACACCAGAAGCGAAGGTGCCATGAAGGAGGAGGACCAAACCCCTACAGATCCGGTTCAGCTCATGATGGCCATGATGATGAAGGAGGAGTCCAAGAGGAGGAGAAAGAGATGAAGGAGGAGGCCAAGAAAAGAGAAGATCAGCTGATGCGACAGCTGCAGGAGCAGGCACAGGACTTCGCGGCGGCTCTACAGACAAACAGAGGCAACGCTGGTGGATCCACAAAGTCGAAGAAGATGGACGTGCCGGTGCTGAAGTGCCCGGAGGACATCAACTTAGCCGATTTCCGCGATTGGCAGCAACGGTTCGCCGACTACACGGAAGTACAGAAGATTATGGAAGAATGCACCCTGAGCGGTCGTCAGTCGCTACTGCGTTCCGGATTGGATCCTGCTTGGACCAAGCTCTGGTCAACGGGCATCCTGGAGATCGACGACAGAAAGGATGACATCAACGACATCATCAAAAAGATCCTCCACTACATCCGAGAACATCGCAACCCTCTTTTAGACAGGAAGGAATTCCTGGAGAGGAATCAGCACGCTGGTGAGAGCATCGACGTGTTCTACTCCGCCCTGAAGTCCATTGATGAAAGCTGCGGGTATGACGTCAATCCCACGTGCAAGGTTTGTGACGATGCTTGCGGACACGGAGATGAACTACAGCAGGAACGCCTTCGGGATCGCCTCATCTGTGGTTTGAAGGACCAGGCCATCCAGCAGAAGGTGCTCGCCATCCCTTTAAGGACCTCACACTGAAGAAGGCACTGGAAGTGTGCAGGGTGGAGGCAGCATCGAAGGAGACCCAAGCGTCCCTGAACAAGTCCGAGAGGCAAGTCAATCGTCTCAAAGAGAGGTCTTCCTACAAGAAGGGCAAGATCGACAACAACCCCCTGAGCAAGTCAGCTCAGAAGTGGATGAGAGGTGTTCCAACTGCGGTCGGAAGAAGCATCAGAAGCCTGACCCATGCTGGGCGAGAGACAAGGACTGCAACAACTGTGGTAAGACAGGACATCTTAAGCATATGTGCAGGTCTGAGCCCAAGAAGGAGGTCAACCGGATGACGATCGGACAAGTCAAGAAGTCAGATGACCTCGTCAAGATCACCGCCAAGATCGGCAACGCGGACCACCAAGAAGTCGAGTGGCTGCCGGACACCGGTGCTGAGTGCGACGTGATCACCGCGGATTGCCTGAAGAAGGTTGGGACCAAGGTTAAGAACCTCAGGAAGGACAAGGCGGAGCTGTGCGGACCGGACCAAGGCAGACTGAAGTCCTTGGGCAAGGTGACAGCGACTCTGGAGAGAGAAGGAATGAAGTACAAGACGGAGCTTCACGTGCTGGAGAAGGGCACTGGACCGATACTGAGCAAGGTCGGATGTACAGCGCTAGGACTCATCCCGACGGGTTGGCCTCACGTGGTGAACAAGCTTTCACTGAGCAGCCCTGATGAAGGTAATGGTGTGGACATGCTGCTCAAGAGCCAGTCAGCCGCATCGATCCGTGAGCAACTGTTCCAAGAGTTTCCAGAGGTCTTTCCACCAGATGATGAAGTCCTACCTCTGAAACCAATGAAGGGTCCGCCCATGAAGATCGAGTTACTCCCAGGTACAAGCCCGATAAGAAGGTACAGATGCAACACGATTCCTTTACATTGGCAGGACAAGGTCAAAGCCCACCTGGAGACCATGGTGCAGAAGCAGATCATCGAGCGGGTCCCGCAAGGTGAAGCGCCGGAATGGTTGTTCTCCATGGTGGTGGTGCCAAAAGCTGGAACGGATGAGCCAAGGGTGGCAGTCGATTTCTCACCGCTCAACCCGTTTGTGAAACGCCCAATGTACCCGTGCAGAGTTCCCGCTGAGGAGGTTGCCCAGATCCAGTCAGGAATGACTCACTTCACGGTTCTGGATGGCAGGCACGGATACTGGCAAGTCTTGCTTGACAAGCCCAGCAGCAAGATTATGACGTTCAACACCCCATGGGGGATGTTCCGTTACCTGAGGAATGCCATGGGACTCATCTCCGCCGGGGACGAGTTCAACAGATGCGGCGATGACGCTATCGCCGGAATCCCCAACGTGAAGAAGATCGTCGAGGACATTATCATCTACGACAAGGACGAGGATACTCATCTCCAGCGTGTCAAGGAGGTCATCCAGCGCTGCGACGAGCATGGTATTACCCTTGGGAGGAGAAAGTCCACCATTGCAGAACCGAGCGTTACCTGGTGCGGCTACCGAATCTCCAAAGATGGCTACACGGCGAACCCCGGGCTGGTCGATGCCCTCACCAAGTTCCCTGTACCCAAGAACAGGACTGATGTCAGGAGCTTCTGCGGACTAGTACAACAGTTCGAAGCACTCTCTGCGGATCTCACCGGCCTACTTGAACCCATCTGGGCCTTGCTCCCGGCAATTCAGCGTTTGTGTGGGAGGGTCTGCAGCAGCAAGCCTTCGAAAGACGATCGCCGAGCTCTCCAGTCCAAGAGTCTTCACTCAGTTCCGACCAGGAGCCAACCTACGGCTGGAAACCGATGCATCCCAGAGGTTTGGCCTAGGATTTGCGCTCTACCAAGAAGAAGGCAAAGTCTGGAAGATCCTGCGAGTCGGATCAAGGACACTCGCCCGCGCCGAGACAAGGTACTCCGTCACCGAGATCGAGTTGCAAGGAGTCGTCTGGGCCACCAAGAAGCTGAAGTTCTACCTGCGTGGTAAGGCATTCGAGGTTATTGTTGACCATAAACCCCTTGTCTCCATAGTTAACCACAAAGCTCTCGATGAGATCGAGACACCCAGGATCCAGCGGATGAAAGAGAAGATGAAAATGTATCTCGCCACCGCCGTCTGGAGACCTGGAGTCAAGCACACCGTCGCCGACGCGTTCTCTCGGAGAAAGAATTATTGCATATAATGGATTCATAAACACGGTATACATGTAAAAAAGGAATAAATGTTATCAAACTCTCTGAGGACACGCTATCTATATGGATAAAATAAATATGATACAGCAAAGCTTTTCTTGTTAAGGTTAAATATAAATTGGTCTTAACTTCAAGGAAACTATAAAACAATTCTCGAATTCAATAGGCAAGTTAAGTCTTTTTAATGAATACCAAGTAAAATAGTGTAAATTTAATTATTATTGAAGTATTTAAATAGGACGAAATTGTGTAATTTAAACAAAATTAATTTTAAGGCATTAAATAAACTCACAACAAGCAAAATTTAGCTATCTGGATTTAATGTCTGTTTTATTTTTATTTTAATGCAAACTGGATGTGTCATTAATGTAATGTGAATTTTAATTTTTTATATAACTAAATCTATGATCTACAATATTTTTTTTGTTGTAATGTGATCGTTCTTTTGTCGTAGTATTAATTCAATATTAATTTAATTACAAAGTCTTCTTATGTATATTCAGTGTAAATACTTTGACTATTATTGAAGAACTAAAATACAGGAGAAAAAACAAAACTGCCTGTCAGTCTCTTCAAAAGAACTACTAAATTGTTTTGGTGTAGAATCTTGGTCTCCGAAATGAAAACATTCGGAATTTATATGCAAACATTTACCCAATTTACGTATCACTGAAATGAACTCGGGCTGTTTTCGAATTTGTTAATATACAAATATGTATATATTTATCTGATCACATGGAATAAAGGTACAATTTTACAACTCTCTGTAGGTTTATAGCCATGTTTAATAAATGTATTTTCCTTCGATGGGTTATTTAACATAAAGAAATCCATTTATTATGAACTATATATATATATATATGAGAATATGCCGAATAACCACTAAAACGTTACCTAACGTAACGTTCTTTTTAGCTTCTCCCGAGGTATAAATTTTGCATCAATGATCATTTTTCAGGTCTTGACTGGTCTAGCGTCATATTTATGATTTACTTATCAGTAATATTTTCCTATAAATATGCAATCCCTCCATTTTCATCAACTTATTGGTTCAGGCTTTCATCAGTTTTATGAGTTTTTTTTCAAACAAGAAACTAAATTCATGTCATTTTCAAATAAGGTTTCTAAAAACTAGAGCTTGAACTCATTATTTAGTCTTATAGTTAATAAGATAATTTATGTCTATAATGTTTACATTTCCTTAAAAGTATTAATGTTGTAACAAGGTCTGTCTCGATATCAAAACGATTCTCTTCAAAAAGTAGATATTCTTCACAAAGAGGACAGACTCCTCATAAAGTGCAAAAGAATTGAGTTGCCTAAATACTTCACAGAAATAACATGTCTTATGGAAATAATCTAATGTCAATGATTATTTCGATCCTATAATATTTCGGGGGCAAAAACTAAATATGACAATCAGGCAAATAATTTCCCTTTACACGAGGGGAGGAAGGAACTGCACTACACGATACTCTCTCATGTGAAATCTCCTTTATGAATAATCCGACATCATTCCCTAAAGGATATCCAATCCTTTGCTTCCGTGACTTGTATATGTATTGTCATTTCTCTATCCTTACGAACTATTAACATTTATTTCTGAGGATGGGACTCATCGTGGAATTATCATTTTGATATCAAAGAACACCATGAGCCGAAATGTGTAAGGCAGCTTTTAAATGAAGGATATTGGCAAAATAATTTTTATACGTTTAATGACGGGTTCTTCATAATCAATCCGTAAGGATCCAAGGTTAAGAGTTTAGCTTTCTTCCAGGCAAACATACATGCCTCTTAAAAACAATATCTACCCCTTATTGGTTATTGGAGACATAAATGTAAAACTATGCAGGATAATGTTTAAAAATTATCCACAATTATCTAGACTCGTCATGGAACTAAATCATTTTGTTGCAGTTAAAATTTTCAACTCTAAATATAATATAATCTGGCGATGTGGGTAAAAAGTTCGTTAATAGACTGGACTTTTGCTTTTTGCTCTATTCTATCTGCAATAAAAATGCAAGGCATCGCCCTCATCCAGGATCAAATTATAAAATATTTGAAATTGGTTTTATGCATTATTATACAAAAATAGCTTTTTGAATTCGGATCGGGTTGTTTCCATCGACAATTTTATCCACAAACTCAAGTTGGATTTTATTCTTCGTTTTCAACCCTCTCAAACCTAAAATATTAAGAACATTATTGGACATGGCCAAACTATAACGGATCCTTCACAAATGTTAAAAGTATTTCATAAACGCTCACAAAGTCTTATGGATGTGAACAGGACAATTTTCCCCGTTCTAAGACTGAAAAGCATATTTTATGTGGGAGAAAGTATTTCATAATATCAAAAAATATTTATAACGACAAAAAAGGTTCAGGTCCCAATGGAATTCGTGGAAGAATATATACACAATGTATGGAAGAGATAGTCCCTTACTTAGTTGAATTCGGGAAAGCAAGGAATTTCATGCAAGCTTGAACAATCTTGTACTTTAGGGTGAATATTTCACATCCCAAAGAAAGGGCTGGCACAGATACGAGCAACTGGAGACCTATTATGCCTTTTAATTAGCATTATCGGATTCTTTTTGGTTTGCTTGCATCATATTTAGAGCCTATAATATTTTAAACTCGGCAAAATGCAAAAATTATTCAGTAAAGGAAGAAAAATTAGTTAGAAATATTGATACCGGCGTTGAACAGGTAAGAAAGAAGAGACTTTTGTAGCACGTTTGATTCCCTACTTCTTCACAACTTCATAAATAGCTCAATAAATTACTTCCGAATTTTTTTCCAATACTATTTGAACCATTATATATGTATATATATATATATATATATATATATAATATATTAAAAAATTACTTAAAACCATCACATGAGTACCTTCTTTTATTTTTTCCTTCTTGAAATTATAAAAGAACCCTAGTAGGAGTAGTTTTTAAAAAAATGGTTGGTGCGTCATCACTTTGTTCATTTATTGGCACTAAATATTATTTGACGAAAATTTACACAAATAACAAAGTCATAAATTGATCATAGCTAAACTTTGTAAAAGTTTTTTTTTTCAAAAAGTAATAACAAAAAAGTTTTGCTTCATAACGAAACCTTTGAACGCAATTTGGGGGGGGGGGGGTCAAACCAAAATCCATTTTCTACGATCATTTAGTTTTCTTATGACGCAACTTTCGCGGGGGATAAATTTTGATATCTTAATATTAGGTTTCTATAACACCCCCTATATATATATATATATATATATATATATATATATATATATATATATATATATATATATATATATATATAAGACATTACCTGACTCTTCCTCCCATTAAAGAACTCCTTAGACTTGACCATAGCAAGTTTGAATGTTTTATTTCACTGAACTATATCATGATTGGTTACTGAACAAAGGAAAAAATGCTCGCATTGGAGAGTTCTTTGATGATGTAAATCCACCTGAGAAGCTTGCATCGCGGAGGAAACAATTTAGTCATATCAATAAGAAAGAGAATGTTTATGAAAAAGTGACTATAGTGCACAAAATAAAAATTTTTTTTCCTCTTTGCGCGTGATGAGTTCCTTTATATTGTACTCAAAAACCATATTGTATGAGTAAATTGAAAGCATTCGAAATATCATTAGTTAAAATCCATTAGAAGTGACACTTTACGTTCCTAAGTATCATTTCCTTTTTTTCCCTTATAAAATATTTCTTAGGTTATTTTAAAAGTATCAATAATACAAGTCAATCTCAACAGATTAAATACAAAATGGAGTCACTCTCAACAGCTGACGGAACGATTATCCTAGGCAAGTTTTTTCTGGTTAATTAACACAACTATAGTTTTCTGAAATTTTAAGGGTGTAGCATCAAGAATGAGCCGGACCGTGAAGTAGTTCGGATTTACATCAAATATTTTTTTGCCTCTATATGTTAAGCAATACCAATCCTCACTTATGACCCGAGAAACGTTGAACTGGTCAAACAGTCCTCGTATATCCCTGTATATGAATATCGTTGATCAGTTTTGGCTTCAAAAGTTGACGCATCTGCTCTGAAACAGTTTGGGGGGGGGGGGGGGCATGAGAAAGCGGGATATGAACAAGTTGACCCAAGATGACCTTTTTAATCTACTCAAAAAGCTCCAGAAGCACTATCACGGCGTTATCATCGCAGAGGGGATTAATTTTTCCAATTTATAAATATTTTTATTTGTTTTGATGTAATTTTGACATTGTCACATTCAGGCTCAATCTTATATTGTCTACTTTTTTTAGATAATGAACCAAGCTCATTCTTTATGGTAGATTTCAATATTATTTGTTAGACCATTACTGAAATCACGAGGCTTACCATATATGTAACCTTTGTAGTCCAAAATATATCATCTCATTGTTCGCTATTTTTATTTTAATGTGCATTTCCTAATGACATTTAGATGTTGAATCTTACAAAACATTTTAATTATTATTAAGTTGCATCTTTGGTATAGCATCAAAATTACTCAATAAAACCAAAAATTCCTACTAACATATCAATTAACTTACCATGCGACAATATTTAGTCTTTCTTCTTTATTTTGTATTTGACTGGTGTGAGAGACACTCCTAAGCGATATCTATACTAATAAAAAAATCCGTTCGTTCGTTTCCCTGTATCTCCCGAACAGTTCATTAGATCTTGACAAAAAATTCTGTAAATAGTTTGAGAGCTCAGGGAGTGCTTTAGTGGGGTCGTAAACTCCCGGAAATTCTTCATCGTCATGCCTATTTTATTCGCCAAAACTTTTTTTGCCGATTTTTAAAATTGCCAAGTGAAATTTTGACCCCATTTCTGTGGATGATTCTGTGGTAGTAAGACGTGTTTTTGTTTTATTTGTTGTTTCGATACCCAGCCATAAGGAATACAAAACGGAAAAAATGGCAATGAAGGCCCAATGACGACTTTTTAATGAACTGATTTAATATAAAAATCCCCATGCAGTGACATCAATACAATTATTCGTGTGATTTTTTCCATTCCAGACATTGTCAAGTTTGAAAATCCCGGGCAGCGCCGGGTAATATTCGCCGGTGTAATAAAAGTTAACTTCATATTTTTCAATAGTAAAACACAACATTAAAATTTTATTATATTCAAAAGATCAAATGGGACAAAATTTAAAATAAAAAGTATTACTTCTTATGGAAATATTTTTTGTCCTCACCTTTTTTTTCCTGGCAGCTTTTATTTCCTAAGTGTCCTAATTAAATTCTCTTTGTAGTTAACATTACTTAGAGATTAAAGAAGAATATTTAAATACTCTTGCATACATTTCTGTCTTTCTCTCTGTAAGGACCCATTAAGAAATAATGTCGGGTTCCATGTCCTTATAAAACTTTTATACATTCAAGAATACAAAAATGTCTTAAAACATACTTAATTAACGAAAGTGACTAACCAGAAAGATTCCTTTTTTCATATTCTATATGACGCATGCACAAATCTACAATGACACAAAAATAGGCACATACCCAAATTGATGATCTTTAATCACACCAATATAATTAACATAATGATTATCGTGTTCCCTTTCATAGAGTGTATGGCAGTGTTAAAGTTATACATTATTACTGTATAATTTGTAATATGTCGAATAAATCAATGAATAAAATGAATGCCCCAGGGCCAATTTTTTTGTTTTGTTTTTATTATTGAAAAAAAAAATGGACTTCAGAAAAGAGACGTTGTAAATATTTTACATTTTTAAACTGTACAAAAAAGATCTCTGCAGTTTTATAAACCAGTTTTGAGCCTTTTCTTAGAGTTGTATGGTTTGTTTATTGTTGTATAATATTACTATTTAATATGTGAGATGGAATACCTGTGAGAATCTTTAATAAAATAAATTTGTGAAAATAGAATAAACCATAGAGATATAAAAATACAGAGCTTATTCTCTTCAATAACAGCTGTCGTCTGTGCCCAATAACACAAAGTAATTTGTACTAGTTATCGTAAGTTCATCATAGAGATAGAAAGATTTATTTATATGACACAAAAGCGTATTCATGAATAAACCTAAAAACCTCTCTCATGTCTTATTTTTCCATGGAAAAAACGCTCAGTCACGTCGCTTTAAGTTACTTGTTTTATATAAAAAACATAAGGTGTAGTCATTGATGTTTGCTGTCATATTTTTGTTTTTTCCATTCCCCTGAATAAATCATTTCAATAATAAGGGCTGTCATTTGAGGTCGCCACGCTTTATCAAAGAACTATTTAAATAATTCTTTTGTCCCATCTCGCTTGATTATTAAATTATTATATACGTCGGTAAAGTTTCTGTAAAATGATGTCAAAACACAAGCAAACTGTTAGTTTTTCCTCAATAGAATATACTATATATATTATATTAAATATTTATTTGTATATATGTATATATATATATATATATATATATATATATATAATATATATATATATATATATATATATATATATATATATATATATATATATATATATATATATTAGGGTTGTTCTTATTTTTCAAATGTTTGAAATGTTAGCCATTGAGTGGATTTTCTGTTTCTTGGTGATAAAAGAAGACGACATACAAAGTTTGAACAAAATCGGTCAACATTACGAGGTCGCGCAAAGAGGTCAAAGTTTTAAAAATTTAGTAAAAATATAGTTTCCCGCCAATTTCTTCAAAATGGTGGACGTTACAGACTTCAATAATAATTATTAATTTAAAGGAAATCTAATTTACTACCAGACGTATGTTTGATGTTTTTTAATAAAACAAAGTTTTCAGTAAAAACAAAGCAAGAAAGGGAGTGAGTATTGTTAGCTTATTTCATAGCTTTTTTGTATCAATTAACTTCACTCGCCTGTAGAAGATGACTTGTTCGCTTCAGAGTAAAATAGTACTTTTAAGTTTAGTAAAACTTTAGATGATAAATCCAAAAATGACCTTGGTTGCATTCTATCAATTCAGAATTCAGTACAATCTGAGTTTACATCATATGATTCAGAGCCTGTATTGACCTATAAGAAATCGATTATGAAAAAAATAAATAATAATTTGTTTCTTAGATTTGCGTCAAGGTATCCTCTCAAAATTTTACTTTGTCTCTGACGCATACATAATCCATTATATGCGTCATTTTGTACGCAAAATAGGCTTTTTTTAATGTACATATAACTCTCTACTTATTAAACTCACATGATTTAGTATACCAAAATATTAAAGCTGGTTAACCAAGCTTTCATTTGATATGTTTGGTGTTCTAAAAATCGCTATACTTTAAGAGATATAAGCAAATACGTACTGTCCCCCAAAAATTGTCTTTTGATATGAGAATATACGATTACCATCTGGTAATAGTGTTAGTGTTACCTGGATAGAAAGAGAAAGAGAAGGGAGGGGTATTTTTCCTCCCTTCTCTCCCTTCTTTTTTCTTTGCTATCCAGGTAACACTAACTGGCGTTACCAATGGTAATCGTATATTCTCATATCAAAAGATCAATTTTTGGGGGACAGTACGTATTTGCTTATATCTCTTAAAGTATAGCGATTTTTAGAACACCAAACATATCAAATGAAAGCTTGGTTAACCAGCTTTAATATTTTGGTATACTAAATCATGTGAGTTTAATAAGTAGAGAGTTATATGTACATTAAAAAAGCCTATTTTGCGTACAAAATGACGCATATAATGGATTATGTATGCGTCAGAGACAAAGTAAAATTTTGAGAGGATACCTTGACGCAAATCTAAGAAACAAATTATTATTTATTTTTTTCATAATCGATTTCTTATAGGTCAATACAGGCTCTGAATCATATGATGTAAACTCAGATTGTACTGAATTCTGAACTGATAGAATGCAACCAAGGTCATTTTTGGATTTATCATCTAAAGTTTTACTAAACTTAAAAGTACTATTTTACTCTGAAGCGAACAAGTCATCTTCTACAGGCGAGTGAAGTTAATTGATACAAAAAAGCTATGAAATAAGCTAACAATACTCACTCCTTTCTTGCTTTGTTTTTACTGAAAACTTTGTTTTATTAAAAAACATCAAACATACGTCTGGTAGTAAATTAGATTTCCTTTAAATTAATAATTATTATTGAAGTCTGTAACGTCCACCATTTTGAAGAAATTGGCGGGAAACTATATTTTTACTAAATTTTTAAAACTTTGACCTCTTTGCGCGACCTCGTAATGTTGACCGATTTTGTTCAAACTTTGTATGTCGTCTTCTTTTATCACCAAGAAACAGAAAATCCACTCAATGGCTAACATTTCAAACATTTGAAAAATAAGAACAACCCTAATATATATATATATATATATATATATATATTATATATATATATATATATATATATCAGGAAACGACCGGCTATCGGCTGTTTTTGAGCGTCCCGGCCCGGCCCTGTGTCACGGGGTTTTTAGACACCAGCCGGGACTTCAATATTTTCTTTCGTTTGTCATTTCTAAAGTGATAACGTTTTTTGAAAGGAATTTTCAAAATATTATTTCTAAAAAACCCTCATCACTTCACTTTTTCAGATTTTTTTGGAAATTCTTTCTAAAAAAACGTCGTCGCTTATTTTTTGGAAATTATTTTCTAAAAAAACTCGTCACTTCAGAATGTCGAAGGAACGAATATATAAAGTACCTGCGAAAAAGGTGTTCCCGGTCATTTCTGTTATTATATATATGACCTTGGTTGCATTCTATCAGTTCAGAATTCAGTACAATCTGAGTTAGTTTACATCATTATGATTCAGAGCCTGTATTGACCTATAAGAATCGATTATGAAAAAAATAAATAATAATTTGTTTCTTAGATTTGCGTCAAGGTATCCTCTCAAAATTTACTTGGTCTCTGACGCATACAAATCCATATATGCGTCATTTTGTACGCAAATAGGCTTTTTTAAAGGTACATATAAAAAATCTATTGAAGGTAATTCCTATTCCAGATTCTTTTATGTCAGACCTGGCAAGGAGGGGTCTCTATAGAGAATGGGCCTCCCGATGGACACAGGATATTCCTGTAGACAAAGTAAATTATGGCCTCCAAAGCCAGACCCTAATGCATCGAGACGATTGATTAATCTTACTCGTAAATCTCTTTGTATTCAAATACAGATAATAACTGGTCATCACTTTCTTAGATATCATCAGTCATTGTCGAACAAATTTCTCTCTCGAGAGTGTCATTTTTGCCAGCAGAGTGATGAGACGTCTTATCTCATGTTGGCTGAGTGTGATTCTTTTGTCTTAAGAGAATGATGGCTCTAAATGCTTTAACCGACATCCTGCAGAGCTAAAGCAGATACCAGCAATTCTTAGGAATTGCAACATTGGTTACCTGTTTTGGCTTCCGAGGTAACATGGTTAAAATGGTTGTGTGTTCTAGGGAATGGGCTAAGATCGTTAATTCGATTCCGCCTTGGACTCAAGACTCGACTTCAATTCGTACTCTTGGATCCTACCCTCAAACAAACAAAAAAACCACGCACATGAAACCAAAATAACAAAAATGCAATAATTGTTACAAATTTGAAGGAAATATACATCAAATATATTTTCTCCATGGTTTTTTGATATAGCAATAATCTTATGATTGACTTAAATTTGTTGTTTATTTTGTTATTTCAATAATGGCCCAATGAAATTATAATGTTTTTACTTATTAAATATTTATATTCTTTGGCTTAATGAGTTGTAGTGAATGCGAGTAAGCATTATAAAATAAATATTACTAGATTGAATCTAAAATATGTCTCCATAAGGCTTATCAATATTGGCCTTCTCTTTTCGAGAATTATACTGGCAAGCTGGACATTGAGAGGCGAGCATAATACATAATATTTTTCTCCTCTTGTAGACATAATGCATCTATTGCATAATTCTCTATTGTGGTTTATAGAAATATCATGTGATAAAAAATATCAATTTTCAAAACGATTTTCATTATCTTCCTCTGCAATTCCATTTTAATAAACTATTCATAGTAGGATCAATCATAGAATGAAGTACTCCTATTTATCACTTCATCAAAAAATACTCGATTCATTGTCATTTCAAATACCATTATTGTCCTGATTCAATTATATTATCTCCTTGCATCGTGTTAGGCTGATTAAGGCTTGATATGAAAAGAGATTTTCAATCAAGAATGAAAAATAATATTTGTGTAAAAAAGAAACCTTTTCTAAATATAGAAATTGATGATTATTTGACATAAAATAATAATTAAAGTAAAAACAAATTAAAATTTGTATTTGGTCCATGACGAACATACTTATCTTAAGTTTTAAGTCGATATTGACAAAAATAAATGTGTATAATGCTCCTAGATGGCGTTGCCATTCAAACAGGCGGATTGTTCAAATAATTACATTGGTTTTTTTAAACATGATCATTTAAAATGTAAATTGCAAATATAGAACCATTAGCCCCAAAGTAAACGTGTAATAAGAATATAGATTAACATGGTAGTGTAAAATCTTGCCTGAGGGGGTAGATATTTCAAGCAACTATACATATTAAAGTATCTTAATCTTTGAATAATTAGTTAACATGTATTTCTATTTACTCTCTAGCTTGGGGGCACTATCAACTCAAGTGTATAAGAGTTTCGTAATAATCTACACTAAGTCTATCAACCAGAATAATAGTGGGAGTTTTCCGTTTTCTAGAGGTATGCATTTATATCGATGTGTTCACTAAGCTACTATATTCACTAAATTGTTCCTTTTGAAGTCGAAATATACTTATCTGGAATTAAATGCTTCTCTTGTAGGAAAGCTGCTATAGACAACTAGAATTTATTTATTTTATTTATGGAAACATGAATGAATGCTAAGTGATGTTTTGTAAGAGTCAATAAATAACAATAGAATCACAAATTAATTTAAACTTGATAGAATGTTTTGGATAACGGGTTTTTACGAGAAGATACCATTTTTTCAATATCTTCTAACCCTCCATAAGCATCTCCTTGGAAGGAACTAAGCCCATCAAAGGAGGTGCTCAATACTTCCTGGATAACATGGGAGCCTCTGGTACAATCGAAGGAAATCTGTTGATCAAAGTAGCCGTCTCAAGCAAGCTGAGGAAGGACTTGGGTCTCGAAGAATCAAAGATGTCCTTGTCCTGGAGGAAACAACCCACCCTGGGATTTATCTCCTCCAGAAATCTCTCAGACGGAATTTCAAGCCCAATAAGAACATTCCTTCACTAGCAGAGGTTTTGAACGTCCCAAATTATATTCTAAAGGATGAGCTACGAAGGATGCACACCCACCGTTTGACCTCACACATAAACTAAAGGTTCCAATGTTTATGTTCCAAGAAAATAAAAATGCGTTATGACGTCCATATTTGATCCGATCCTAACATCAAAACAGGCTTACCTCAAATACAGGATCTGTTTTGGACTGTATTATTTAGGTGAGGAAACAAAGTGTGTGATGTGCAGGGAGGAAGAAGACAAAACAATAGCCCATGTCTTCAGAGACTGCAAAGAAATCAACAGGCTTTGGGAAGGAGTGGACAAAACCATTGAGGAAACGTGTGTGGAGACAATCAACGGGGGATGAGAAGCTCTACGGTTTTCATCCCCAGTCGAAAATGTTCAGAACCGCCTCCGAAGTAATAGCCAAATTTCAAACCTTGATTGCATATGCATAATTTACGAAATAAAGTTAAGCATTTCAATTGTCACCGTTGCTTTATATGAATTTAATTTTTAGAATGTTTTTGATGTAATTTTTTAAAGATCCCTGTCCTTTTAATACTTTTTGTATGTCTGTTTTATCTGTTTCCATGTGGTTGTTTGAAAGCTTTATTTTATTAGTATTTTATGTACTATGTTCGTTTTTCAGTTTTCTCTCTGTCGTGATTTAAATGGGGATAAAAATATATATATATATGAAACAAAAATATTTTTAAATATCAGAAATATCCATTGAAAGGATTTAGATGAATAATTTTGGATTATTTTTAATTTAAAACTCATAATTAATATTTATTAAAATATGTTTAGGCTATTTTAATCACTATTTCTTTGTCGAACTAAGTATATAAAAACAATAATGTTGCCTGAAATCAGTTTTACACAAACATATAAATTTATGTTTATATAGATAATGTGAATTTATATAATTTTGATATAATATTTTCCTACTACTCAAGGGTTTATTTGAGAGCTCCCTTAACCATGTCCTTAATTTCTCAAGTATATCAGCGAAGTATAAATATTATCAAAGAAACAACAATAATTATATAGCATACATAATCAGTTATAGGTATTATTATTTTATAGAGAATGCATTGATATTTGTGGATCAGGATTGCCTTCAATTTGAAACGGATATATGCCTATCATATTGGATATTGTTTACAATTGCAATTGAATAAATGCATATATATTACCTTCCGTGAAGCCATACATGGCTCAGAAACATATTAGTTATTCATTAATTCTTTTATAGGAAGATCACTTGCCATTATTATTATCGAATTAATTAAACAAATAAAATTATTGGGATGTATTAACAACAACTTTCTAATTAAAAATAAAACAGACTCTTCAATATATTAGGAAAATATTTTTGTACATATGTTGTAATTTACAACTGTGTGTCTCATAAGGCTAATCTGGTCTATTTTTAAACTATTTATCGCTTAGAAACAATTGTTCAAGGCTATGCTATAGTTGAATTTTGCATGTACATTTATACGATGATATTGATCCACGTTGTTGACATATACTTGCCTATTCCCTGCCTTTGACTAATCGTATATCTCGAACAGCAGCCGTCATGATAGCGATTATAATTAGATATAGGAAGCCACCAACTAAGAGTTCTTCAGATGAAAATTAGGAATAACTTAAAGTTCAGTCATAATTTAATCATGTACATAAATCTGTAATATTCGATTCGAAAGAATCGAAGATTTTTGTTCTTGTAAGAATTATCGCTTATAATAAGATTAATAATACAAGGTAAGGTAATAATACAAGAAATGAATAAATGTAAATAATAAGGTGAGTAATGTGAAGAAGCGATTTACATAATTGGATATTTGCTTACATCACCTTCTTTTTTTACTTCGTAAGTCCTGGAATGTATGATAAAGAAATATATTCCAGCTATAATAAGGACATCTTCTTTTTATGGACAAAAAACAATTAACTCTCACGGAAACTTCAGAAATAAAAGTTGAATAATATGATTTAAGTATTGAATATTGGACATCTATTTTTATGTTCCTATATAATTGTTGGACAGTATTAGTTGGACCGACAATATTACTGTTGAACTTTATAAACAAGTTTAATAAAAAATGAGTAGAGTATGAATTTAAGATATATTGATAAATTTAAATAAAAACTAAGATTGATCAATTGAAATAAAACTAATATCCATCAAATTAAATATAAACAATAATAAATTTAAATATATAATCGCAAATTTCTTTTAAAAACTGCCCCGGAGACGTTCAGATTTAGTAGTGTAGTACATGTTATCTCTGAGTTAAGTGTAGCGATAAAATCGGATTGAGACTTTTATTCAGCAAAATATAGTTAATAGCAGAAGTTGTCGTGTTGTTCAACAGGTGAGTCGCTAGACAAACTCTTTGCTTTGATGGCTCTGACAATATTAATGAATTTCCTTAATTCTATGAACTATTTTTAATCATCGGAGATATATTTTTGTTAAGTCCTAAAAATCTTTTATAATGGTAGATCCCTCAAGCAAGTAATGGCCTCTGTCTAAAAGGTGATTTCTTAAGAGTTTGATCAAATGAGAGACTTCATAAAACATACAAATTATGTTTGATGTATCAGAAGGATTCCAAAAATATGACAAATCTTTTGGGACTTCCTATGAGTTACGCAGTCCAGCATTTGATGGGGTCATATCAGAAATCACAGTCAAGACTGCAATGCCCCTTCTTTCAACTCATTTGTGTGAAAGAATGTCAACCGACATTGAGGTGTCAAAGGAAAAATTGGCACACATCTTCCACGGATCATGGCAACTTTAATTCTTTTATTGGACAACACACTTGATCAATAGATAAGAAATAGTCAAAACTACTTTTTAGATCCATTTAAGCAAACGAAAAGATGCCAATATGGTTGGATTGATTTTTCACTTTCTGAAACCCCAAAAATGTAAACCAATATTCTGATAACGTAGATGAAATTTAAAGTTAATATGCCTCAAACATTGTAATTATCCCTGGAGTATTAATTTTAACAAAATGAATGGAAGCTCCATTACACCGTTAAAATATATATTATCTTAATTAAATGATAATATTTTTTTTTCAATTTTTAATCTCACTCTTACTAGCAAAACTGAGTATCACATAAATATTATAAATTGCTTTATTTTTATGGAATTGAGATATCATACAAAACTTGAATATCCCTGATCGAAAAAATTTGAGTTAACTCACTTGATTGAGCAAATGAAATATGAAATAATACCCAATGAATCCAAATATGATATTAATATCCTTTTAGCAATTATTATCCTTAAGCCCAATATTTTTAAATACGACAATTATTAAAATAAATAAAAAATACCATTTGTCCTATAGATATATAAAAGATCATACAATAATTATAATAACATAGAAAATATCAAACAATTAAAATCCCAAATAAAAACTAGTAAATCTACCTACAGGGACAAAAAGTATTTAAATTATCTTAGCAATTTTTATTAACGACACTATTGAAAGATTTAAAAAAATACTACAAAAAGTAATAGGTTTGTAGAGCCAAAAGTGTATTGTTATAAATATATAAGATTTAGTATTACTTTAAAGAAATCTACTTATGTTTGAATATTTCTTTATATTCATCTTGCTTTATTGATCGTGAACTCGTTTTAGTTATTAACTCAACTAACCTGAAGAATATTTTTCAGTTTGTTTTCATAAAAGAGACTATGATGTCATCGGTACATTATTTTATTAAATGTCCGCACTACTTTTTAATTATCACATACCTGGTATTCTATATACCTTGATAAGTGCTGACGCACCAACCATTTTTAAGTAACATCACCTACTAAGATATCTTATAGTTTTAAGGAAGAAAAAGAATAAGAGGGCGTTCATGTTGAGGTTTTTAAGTTATTAAAAAAAACGTTTTATTTTCATACAAAAAAAAGTTAAATTATAAAATATTTCTTTGTTATTAATGTAGGGAGTTTTTTCTTGACTCCTTGGTTAATTACATATATCCATGACGTTGATATATATATATATACTATATATATATTATATATTCGCATTTGTTCAATATTCTCTAAAGCTGAAATTAGTTGCATATTATGCAATACAAACTACGCATTTCTAGAAAGTAAAGGTATGAAATATGTAATTGTATGTATATTTGTTTGTGCTCCAATTTTTTTCTTTCGGCTAAGCTATCAAAAATAATTAAAGGGTGGGAGTCATTATTTTGTATTTATGTAACGATTGAATCATTACTTAGGAGACTGACCTCATAACTACTTTTGATCATAAAAATGTATTGGATATTAGATTATGTTTTCCTCTGTTCCCACATGAAATATCAGTCTACCCAAGGACCGAAACGTATAAAAAACTTATTTCAAATGTCTATGCCATGAATATTAATTACGGTTAATATCGTAGTGGTTCTTTCTATAACCTTTGCATGCTTAGAAATGAACAATATTCGAATCATGTTTCATATTCTTGTTATTACAATTATGTTTGTTCCTCATAATAGTTTTTATTATTCTATAAATAAATAACATATGTTACTCTAACATTGTAGTAAATAAATTGCTCACTCAGATCATTTTCAAAAGGATATTTATTTTTGCAGTACAGCTACCATCTTCGACAGAAAAAACAATATTTTCCAAGTCAATAGAGGCTGTCGACCAGGAAAAACCTATTTCACCAACATAAGTTAAAGAGTCTGGCTCACTCAGACCATTTAAAAGGACCATTATTTTGAGAACTATTTGAAAACGAATCTTTTGTTGGATCCCTGCTATTAATCTGCTCGAATAGGCACATCTTTAAATTTGAATAGGAGTAATATAGGACTCTTGCCTTATTGAACTTTGATATGGTTTGATACACAGACGTCATCATCAAAAGTTGTTTTTATTTGCAAAATGAAGACGAAGGAAAATATTAGAAGTGGTATTAATGCTGGTCATATTTGAAAACATATAACCATTTTCTAAAATAATCAAAATGTTTTTTCAAGGAAAGGAATATTTAAAACATTTAATGATTAAATATAGAAAAAGAAGAAATGAGTATGAGTACGACCATCAGAGATGAGCAAACCATTATATTTTTAGATTGTAAGATTAATTTCAAGGACAAATATTATTGTTCAATGTATAGTTGGTCGATATGGTAAATATTCGGCTCTCGAACATATTTAACAGTCTAAATAATGGGAATTTGATGCCACTGAATCGTATAAAATTTACATAATTAAAATATTCCATAATACTAAATACATTCAAAAATTGGCCTATTTGGTAACTATATAAAACAATAAATTCCTTAGAATGTCCGATTTAAAACAAAAACGATGGAGTTGCAAAAATACTTTCGCGTTTATCTCTCTCTCTCTATCTATATATCTATAGATATATATATATATATATATATATATATATATATGTATGTGTATTGTATATATATCTCTCTCTATATATTATAATACTTTTGCGTTTATATCTATCTTTCTATCCCCCCTCTCTCTCTCTCTCTCTCTCTCTTCTCTATATATATATATATAAAGAGAGAGAGACAGACAGATAGAGAGAGGCAGAGAGAGAGAGAGAAAGGATATCATTGCCATGACATCATTGCATCCAAAGTGTAATTATTTTCCTATTTAATAAAAATCTATTTGAAGAACATCCTGAGTTGTTCTGGATTAGGATCAGTTTTTATTACACCTTAATATCACTGCTAAGTTACTGTCTGAGGGATATACAGGGGCGTTCAGCTAAATCGTGAAAACTTTCAAACTGAATCAAGATCAATAAAAGGGATAACCTAAACAAGTTTTAATGCCATTTATTAATGCATTAAGGTACTTACATAAATTTATTCAATATGTCCGCCCTCAGCAGCAATGACGGCCTCAATACGGCTCCTGAATGCTTTGCATGCGGCGGTGACGTTCGCGACTGGGAGTTTGCTGGCCTACCTCTTGATGGAAGCCTTGAGGGATGTTACATTGGCATGAGAAGTGGCGCAGGCATGCCTCTCCAACTCCCCCTACATGTAGTAGTCCATGGGATTCAGGTCAGGGGAGTTGGAGGGCCATGTCTGGGGGTCCCAGAAAGCAGGGACGGTAGTCTGGAGCCACTCCTGGGTCTTCTTGGCCTTGTGGGTGGGGGCAGAGTCCTGCTGGAAGAGGTATCTCCCGTTGTAGACGTCCATCCAAGGCTTAAAAACCTCCTTCAGGACGCCCAGATACACGTCGATGTTGATCTTCTCTCCGCCTTGAAAAAGTGGACGAGGACGTCCCCGGCAATGCTGACAACACCTAGGACCATCACAGGGTCGTATTTTCGTCCTGAACGACTTGGGAACTTCTTCTTGGTTTGGCCAACCACCTGTTGTTCTGGCAGTTACTGGAGCGGTCCACAGTGAAGATCTTCTCGTCTGAGAAGAATTTCAGAGGTGGAGAGGTACCCGACTTCAACGAATTCAACACCTTTTTGCACCTCCTCAATCATTCTCTTCATCTTCCCTGTCAACAAATGGGCCTGGCTGCGCTTGTAAGATATGATGTTGAGCTCCTGGACGGCCCTGGAGACGGTAGCCCTACTCACGTTACGCTTTTTGGCCAAGACTGACATCGGGGTTCTTGGATGGGCCGTTCCGATCGCTTTAAGCCGGCTAAGAAGGTCGGCGTCCTTTTCTGGTCCCAGATCTATAATGGAGCTTCTGGAGACGTCCCCATATGCCTCGAAGGCCTTGACGACGTCATAAACTGTGCTGAGGCGTACCCAGTGATGTCCTTGATGGCCTTAGCTCCATGTCCCGCGCGCACTAATTCAACTACAGTTTCACGTTTGCCTTTCTCCATGGCTTTATTATTGTTTATCACGCCAAAATCGGAATAATTGAATAGTAAAAACCTAACCCATTTCGTTATGGCATTAAAACTTTCCTAGGAGGCTCTATGGTTGTTTTTGATGCAGTTGAAAGTGTTCCAGATTTAGCTGAACGACCCATTATGTTAAAGACCTTGAATATTTCCCATTCGGGACCCATATACATACTCTACCCTTAGGTATTTGTCATGTGAATATGGCAAAAAAACAACACGTTTCCTCTGTAGGGATGCAAGGGAAACGCCTAAACTTCCTGTTCGTAGGTTCACAATTCGCCATTTTCTTGATTTTGGTCTTCATTTCATTTTGTACTATTTTGAGGTATTTATAGATTTTTATTTATTTTGTATTAGTGATGTAAAGGTCTAACGATAAATCTCTTTGTTGAATAGAGGATTGTTGCTTTTGCCTTTTAAAAATATAAGGTTGCATGATTTTTATAATATTTACAGAAGCCTATTAGAGGGGAAAAATATGCAATTACAGTTTTACATTCATAATTGACCCTAAACAAAAATAATTAACTAAAAACAATGAAACATTTTATAATATAAGATGAAAGTATTACAATATCAAGGAGAAAAAAACATTTTCACGATAAATGATTTGTTCATGGTTACATGCATGTCTATTATTGAATCTTTATTTTTAGCCATATGAAAGGTTTGGTCAAAAGTAATATATATATATATATTTATAGATAAATAGATTGCATACATTAAAATATTCATTTTATTTTTATCCAAGTTACATTTTAAATGTTATTTTTTACATTATAATTTACATTTAACATAGAAACATGAATTACAAAAGTTGTATAAAAAAGTAATTATTAACACAAGGTAGTATATAAAACATATACCTATGTATATCCACTTATACTCTTAACCAAAAATTATTTACAGTATGTTACAAACCTTTTCTGTAGTCATATTTGATCATGACAGTGCCAGTCACTACCTTTGTGGTGGAATGCTCCTTTATTATCCATAGAATTATGTCAAAAAAACAAATTTGACATCCTGCTTCCTCCTTCTTTAGACAAAGACAAGCCTTAGTCAAAAGCCTGTCCAATTCCCACGATGTATTCCTTCCCTCTATTACTTCATGAAGGGATCTACTAATATTTTATGCGTGCTACTATGCTGCTTATAAGTAATTACAAATCCTATAGAGTATTTTGAAATATTTTAAAAAATGCTACATAAAAATAACTATCGATTGAGAAAATACTTATGAAAAATTTATAATTATTTTATTTTCCATTCAAATTAATATATAATAAATATTATTTAGGTAAAGGTCTATAAAGTGTGTAAATATTATACACCCTATTATTCTTTAAAAAAAAGAAATGACACAAACGGGTTTCAAACAAAGAGAAGAGTGGTTCAAAGTACTTGTCGATACTGTTAATTGTCAATGGTCTTACTATTTTATGGTTATAGGAATGTTTTTATATATATCTTATGCATAAGGAAAATCTGATAAAGCATTTTTATGTTCGGAATGATTGATAATAGGAATTTTTGTCTTATCGATACTTTGATATAAAATGCATTTTTAAAGGAAACTACTGACTTTGAGATCAGATTTTCCTAGACCCTATCTTATGACCCTTTTTTATTAAGGTTTACGTGCTGTACTGGTCTTGGATCTTTTGGAGTTCCGGCGGACTCCAATCCCCAAGTTCTAACCTGCAAGAGTAGATTTCAGAGTAGGGATCATGTTTTTCTAAAAGCTGTGAAAAATGATTGCATGAAATTGTTACAGATTCCTAATTTTTAATAAACATAATCATCAATAATTGATGTGCGTCAAAACATTTAGAATACGATTATACAGTAACCATGGACTATGGGCAAATCTAAATTTAACATGCGTAGTCAAGAAATATATGTATGTAGCGGCTAACATATAAAATAATGTTTTATTTTAACACTACGATATGAACAAATGATGAAAGTGTTACAAAAGGTTTGGCCATTTAAGATTAGTTATGACATAACTTACATTGGATAATGAGGAAAAATATACATTTTACTAGGAATATCATCTGAATCCGGTGAGTTATATCATATATAGGAACTAAACGAATCTTTAATATTAAACATATTTTTTTAATATGATTTTATTCGATAAGAGTTATTGTACCTATTTAGATATGCATAAATACCTCAACATTGTATCTTGCTTAAAATTAAAACCCTAACTAAAATCAAAGCAAAATAAAATCACATATAGAATATACAATCAATCAAAAGCAGCTACAACTATAAAACTATATCTATCACGTTAAATAACATCTAAGATAAAATATAAAAATTTAAATACTAAAAAAGTAATAAGAACTAATGATTTATAACGTTTAAAAAGTCCATAAAAGTAAAATAAATGTTAAATTAAAGATCAATGAAGTTTTCTTATCTGTATATTTTGATATTTTATTCTTAAACAAAATTGATAATGATATGCAAATATGCATTTTATAAAATATTTTTATTATTTCAGGCAACAATTACAAAATCTTAAACAATAATTATACTTTCATTTGTAATTAAAAACAAAATAAAGTTGAAATTTGGCAAACTATTTTCTTATTGCGATAATTTAAAATTACTTAAAGTATTAAGGAGAATATATTGAATTGCTCCTAAAAAGTAAATGTTTTATGTTATGAAATGTGAATGTCATATACTTATGGGCTATTAACGGATTGTGATTTTTTATAATATTGGTCGAAATATTAGTCGATTTATATGAAAGTAAACGAAACTTTTTTGGTATTAAAGTTAGTAATATGATTTTTCAACGAAATTTTAGGGTAGATATATGAAAATAAACTAATATATAAGGGAGTGCCATAGCCGTGTACTTTAAAGCGTGTGAACTCTCATATTGGGAAAGTAGGTTCGAATCCCAGAGGGGATTCCCTTTTTCGGTCTACCTCAATGATAAGATCATAGGTTCAATGGAATAGTTTTAATGCTATATATGCTATTTATATAATGTCGGATGCATTCTATCGAAACTATTTATGCAAAAAAAGAAAACTAACATAATATGTTGGTTATGACGGTAATAAAATCAATATTTTATGGTATGTATTTGAAATGCTTAGTATATACATATAATTACCCAGGAATAAAACATCTTTATAAATGTACCTTTTATAATGCTTCCAGTTAGGTCCCAAAAATGAACTCCGCCCATTCATTACATCTCATAAATCTACTAACCCTATACTAGGACCTATATAAATAAATCTTCATTGTGGTAAGTTCTTTTTCTTCTTGGCACCTCTCCTTACCTGTCCGCGGGGTACACTTTAAGTAGTCCTCACATTTCTTCATGCATTGAGTCTCTCACTAAAGAGTTAAAATAATGAATGTAAGGTATATAACTCAGACGTATTTGTTACAAGGGTATGGCATTTGTTGTAAAAAAAAAATATTGTATATATATATATATAGTATATTATATAATATATATATATATATATATATATATATATATATATATATATATATATGTGATGATGACCTGTAGCTCAGGGTTCCATCACACTCATCTAATTAGGGTACTTATGTATATACTAGAAGTTTTCATGACAGAACTCACCAATAAAGCTGTTAACTCAGTTGAAAATTTTGATAGGAGTCATTTACTGACAAGGATTTTATTCTACTAATAATAATTTAGCATTAACTTATGTAGAACGACCTAGAAAATAAGTGATATGTTTTAAATAAACTAATCAGACATGTTAATGTCAGTTATTTAAAGAACACTTATGAATATTTTGACAATTTGGACTTTATATACCTTTAATATCTTGACAAATAATTGTATTTTACTAATCACAAATCAGTCTATTTATGTTGGCAATGTTCCCAAACGATTTCACCATGATATATTCTGATACAAGGTTGATACTAATACTTTTAGTCATGTTGAAAATATAAACAACATCTCCAACCCAAGCGGGATAATACAAAAGGAAGTTCCCGTCCTATGGTTCCCTTTCAATCAGCTACATACTTTAAACTGCATAAAAACACAACCTCAAAGTTTTATTATGAGCAATATGTATTGCTAGGACTATAAAATATATTTCCACCAAAGAACTGTTCATTAAACCATCAGCTTGTTAATGATAACATTATATGAATATATTGGTCTTCTTTGAATCCCTCATTCAATTGTGTTCAGTAAGCTTTTATTACCTAATGAGAACCACTTGGTGTAATTATTTTATAGTAGGACAATACAGTTTTCTTCTTGTTGTTTTTTGGCATCAAGGACACGGAGGAAATACATATGATATATTATTAGTAGTTTTGCTTTGTTTCCCCTAATTGCACGTCTCTGGGTGACATGGTTTACTGCCTCAACATCATTCAAACATGTGACTCTCCGAGCATTCCTTTTTTCTAGGAAAATGGATTATGTCTTACTCACTCCCTGCTTCCAACCACAAATATATAATTACTATTAAGTTCTTGCAAATCCGAATTGCGCGCGCTTTGTATGAGTGCGAGCTGCTTAGTCCATTATGAGCAGGCCTGCGCTGGGTCGTCCTGGTCATGTTCTCTTATGACTGAAGAATAAAGGAAAAATTGTCTCATTTAGTTGATAAGACATATCAGTTAGCCCAGGGTCCTATGAATATTATATATACCATTCCTGGAATGATTGTTCAAATATATATCTAGTTTGAATCTATATAGTTGTATATATTGTATAGCGACTATGAAAACAGTGACATTATTATTGATAAACCTCTTCTCAGGTAAGAAAAACATACATAAATTATTTCTTGTATTCACTAACATAACAGTCGAATGTTCATCTTTACTGGATAAAAGTGAACAACAACTTTCTCACTACGAACACGTTCACTTAATTTCAAGGAATGCTTATGATTGGTTTAGTTTGCTTAGGTCTGTCCATAACTATACTTATTCAATGCGTAGTCATCTAAACTCGTGGGTTTAAAGAACAGCTTTTATCCATTAATTATATACTGAGAAATAAATATATGTATCCCTAAAATGATGAATGGAAGATGCTTTATTTCAACACATAAAGAACATTTTAGGACTAATTATCACAAAAACATCGGGAACACTGGTATTTCAACGGACAGTTAAAGTATAGTTAGCCAATTTTATTTCTATTCGCGAAATGGTTTTTATAGTCAGTACACTGTACTTAAAAACGTAGACAAATAATTCAATCTTACACATATTTGTATTTTTATATACATATATTTATAAGCCTTATAGTGCCAAAATGGTGTACAATTAATAAGTTTGATATTAAAAGAATATCATGTAAGGCAGTGGAACTATTAGTAGATGTGTATTATTTAGGATATCATCACCAACTGCATTATATATCATACAATACTGGCCAGTATTTTATGAAATATAATGCAGTTGGTGATGATATAATTAAATATTACATATCTAATAATCTAGGGCGTGTAATGTTTTTTTGAAAAACTAGATAAAACACAGTTTTTTTAACTCAAGGCTTTAAAGAGTTTTTTTTTTTTAATTCTGGGGTTTCACTTTATCATTAATAAATAATTTTTAGTCTTGACGAAAAATTTATTTTCAGAATACTCTAGTAATTAATATTCTAATTATTTTTTTAAATAAATGTATATTTAAATTACATAGGTTTGTGATTATACACCTCATCTTATAAACAATTAAGCATCTGGTGACTTAGCCTATGGCTATAGAAATATATTTTACCAAGTGCGCAAAAAGTCCGATGTTTGAAAAAACCTAACTTTTGTGGTTTTAAATTATTTCTTTAAAAATATCCAATAAAACTCTGTTTCTTTTATCGTGGCTTTTATTACAATACACACCAATGTTCATATTAAATACATATTTCAGTATTGCACTCATTATGCTCAGTATAATATATATATATACATATACAATAATATATATATATGGAATTAAATTATTTTTAACTCTATTAACTATGTTATGTGCTAAAGGTATTAGACCTCACAAATGAAACCACTTTTTTAGTTCTTTTACATAGTCCCAGCGATTCTGGTTCATTTTTGATGCTGAAATAGAATATCTAATTTAAAAATCTCTAGCATTGTTAGAAATTGGACATCAAGGTTTCGTTATGAAGCAAAACTTTTTTTATTACTTATTTTGAAAAAAAATAGTTTACTAAATTTAACTATGATCAATTTATGACTTTGGATTTTTTTGCAAATTTTCGTCAAATATATTTAGTGCCAATAAATCCACATAAGTGCTGACGCACCAACCATTTTTAAATAACAGCTCCTACTAGGGTTCTTTATAGTTTCAAGAAGGAAAAAGAAAAAGAGGGTACTCATGTTAATGTTTTAAGTTATCTTTAAATACGTTTTTAAAGCGACTAATAATAGTAGATTTTCCCATCGAATCCCAATCTACTCCCTCTGAATCCCTCTCATCAGTATTGATACCAATTCTTTAATTTTTGTTTTTCTCAAATGCAGTTTTCAATGGAAATGTCATTATGGTAATCTCGTTAATTCACCAATAGACATTTTGTTCAACTGACGATCATTTTTTTGGAATGATGGTCCATTAATGGTGATATAAGATTTAAAATTATCATATATTCCTACCCGGAAATTGAGGCGTTTTGATTAATTAATAATATGCGAAATAAGAGGAGTCCAATCTAAGGATCATCATGGTTTGAAGCCAATAACAACTTTTTAAGGAACTGATTTAATATGAAAAGTCACATGCAATGATTTCACTGAAATTGTTCGTGTGATCTTTTTTCTATGTCAAGTGGAAAATCCCGGGCAGCGCAAGTATATATATATATATATATATGGGATTAAATTGGATTATTTTGTATATCTCTATTTAACTATGTTTATTGTTAACGGTTTTCTCTCATGTTTAGATTGCAATATATTTATGCCGTCATTTGCATTTTTCATAGCACCTTAGTAGCTATTTTCATGTTGTAACATATTTTATGATGTTGGGAACTAAAACCTAAAGCATAAGTCTAAAAGCCCCATAATTATAAGAGCAATGCCCTTCTTGTTGAACAAACCGTTCTTTTAAATTCTGCAATTATTTACTGAGATTTCTCCAATAGCAAAAACATTAAATCTCGATTAATTTAATTTAAAGAATTCAATTCTTTCAATATTTATCCGTCTTACAAAAATATTTTCATAAAGTATATCAAATATTTCTATCGATATTATCTAATACTGTTTTGTCACAATTTCTCTTATAACATCATAAGGTATGATATAAGAGTGAAGCCACTTATCGAATGTAGATAGGTAGATGAACTTTGTCAATTCTACAAAAAGACTTTGTTCTCATTCTGGTTCTTTGAATAATAATGATTTTTATTTGTTTATGCTATATCCAAGGAGTTCACAGGCTTAAAAGAAATTTTATTCATAAAGGGGCTAGATAAAAAACACAACACAATACTTAATATATGACTAATACGATGCTTATGAACAGGAAGCTCTACAATTTTCTCTGTTATCAATAATATTCTCTATTTGTATGAATAAACAAATATTAAGAGTTTCATTACTAATATTGGCTTAAAAATTTGAACACGTATTTCATCTACGTCATACGGTTATATTGTTGATTGTGTTGACAATCCCTATGGTCTTCACAGTGGCCATAATATCTTTATTTATCAATTATCCTTGGATTCTTCTGCATCAATGATATAATTTTAAATCAACTCCCTTTGACCCAGTTTGGAGTCTAGGAAACAATATTAAAGAGAATGTTAGCCATTCTATTCCAAGAATGAAAGGAAAAATCACTCTGAGAAAAGTTCATTACAAAATATATATTTTCTATTAGCTGTTCTATTGCTGCTCCCTGGAAAACTATTAATTAAAGGACTGGAATGAGTGTGCCAAAAAATAATACTGTTTGATGCAAAAATAAATGTTTTAAACTATTGGGAAATATCGATCCCCTCAGAAGAAAATGAATTGAAAGTAATGAGTATCCGCTTATGTATGTAAATATATATATATATTAGCGGATGTTACCCGGCGCTGCCCGGGATTTTCCAACTTGGCAATAGTCTTTGGAAGAGAAAAAAGATCATACGAATAATTTAGTAATGTCATCACATGTGACTTTTCATATTAAAATCATTTCCTTAAAAAGTGGTCATAGGGTCTTCATTGACATTTTTCCGTTTTGCATCCTTTATCGCTGGGTATTTAAACATCGCAAAAAGAAGAAATCACACGAATAATTTCAGTGATGTCATTGCATGTGACTTTCATTTTAAAATCAGTTCCTTACAAGGTCATCATTGAGTCTTCATTGCCATATTTCCGTTTTGTTTTCCTGAGGCAGTGTATTTAAACAACGCAAAAAGAAGTTATTTTATAAGCTATTGTATTGGAACATAGAGTGCCGAAGATGTATGGTAGATCTGAATATCAGGGTATCTGTTTGATCTCCGACGATGGGCGAAAACAGCAAAGGAAAAAAACTTAGAGAGAGAGAGAGAGAAAGTTTAGAGTAATGTCACATCTTTAGGTTGGAATATATTCAATAACTACTTCATAGTACATTATTTGATTACTATTATCAAAACATTAATCGTACATTATCGTCTAATGTACGATGTAGGTCACCATATTATAAAATATATCAATAGACTCAACTAAAATACTTTTATTATTATTTAAAGCGCCTGTAAATAGTCTTAAAATAGAAAAAAAATAATATAAAAAGTCAACATTGAGTCTTCAATGCCTTTTTCCGTTTTCTATTCCTTAAGCATCTACATTGCCATTTCTTCCATTTCTATTCCTTAAGATTGGGTATTTAAGCATCATAAAAGGAAGTCATTTTTAAGTCATTTCATAGAGAACATAGAGTGCTGAGGATTTGTATGGTAGCGCTGAATATCAGAGTATTTGTTTGGTCTCTTTGATGGGGGGGGGGGGGGGGGGGGGGACATCAAAATGAAATATTTAAAAGAAAATGTGAATTCATATCTCTATCTAAAGAAAAGTTGAGAGTGATGTCACATCTTTAGGCATTATTAAAATTTCAAATTTATATTGGGGAAAAACAGGCATATAAAGAACTTATTTTTAAGCAATCCTATGGAAAACGAATTTTTTGGTACAACCCCATTAAAACAAAAGTAAAAAAGTTTTACCTCAAAATCATCCACAGAAAATTTGGAAAAAATCGAAAATCGAAAAAACGTTCTGGCGAATAAATAAGCATGTCAATGACGAAATTTCCGCGAGTTGACAACCCCACTAAAACACTCCCTGAGCTCTCAAAACTATTCACTGAAAATTTCGTCTAGATCTAATGAACCATTCGGGAGATACAGGGAAACGAACCAACGAACAAACGAACAGAATTCTTTTTTATTAGTATAGATATCAGGCTGGTGAACGGAAGGTAAAATTGAACGGCGTTCAGCTGAACGCACGTTCAATGAACGGAACGCAACTTTTTTTTGAACGTTGAACGCAAAAAAAGAGATTTGCGTTCAGCGTTGAATTTTTCCAAACATTTCAATGGAGTTTTGATTAAGTATTTTTTCTGGGTTATAAACAAGGAGATGAAATATTATGAGAAGAACTTTTAAACTACTCCCCCAAGAACTCTCAATTGAATAGTGAAGCACTTTTTAATTTTTTTTACTCCAAGTGACCAAATTTACACATAATCGAATGACCTTTTTATTCATTCATTCTTATTACAAAAGGAACAAAATAAAATATTTTGGTATGCAACTATCAGGAAACGGCCGGTTTCAAATAAAAATGAAATATTTGAAAGGAATTTTGCGAAATACTCTTTTCTAAAAAAACGTCGTCACTTTTTTTGGAGATTCTTTTCTAAAAAAAACGTCATTACTTTTTTTCGGAAATTCTTTTCTAAAAAAACGTCGTCACTTTGTTTTGAGATTCTTTTCCAAAAAAAGCGTCGTCACTCTTTGGAATTTCTTTTCTAAAAAAACGTCATCACTTCTTTAATAAAAAAGTCGTCACTAGGTTTGGCGATTTCAAAAAAATAAAATGCCATCACTTCTTTTCTAAAAAAACCCGCGGAGAAGGCACTACAGGAGGAAAGCATCTGGCTAAATAATCTCTTTCATCGAATCTATTTACCGGCTCTTAAACGTCCGAAATCAGATTTGGGGGGAGGACTTGCCCTGTTGTCTAGGATAATTCCCAAAATATATAGGAAAGTTTAATTGACCTCTCAAAAAATCCAAATATGGAATGGAGGAATCATATCGCTTCTAGCCCGGCCTATAATGGATTATGTTAGGGACAGACGCAACAAATGGATTCCTAGAAGATGTTTCCACCTCATTAGCTGTGATTCAGAGAATAATATGGAGAGGAATACCAAGTTTTTATAATTCCTCAACTATTGACATTATTCGTCAAAATAGAGAAAAAAGTTCTTTTTTAAGAATCTAGACGACCCGAAAAAATTGGAAAGAATGGCCTTATCCTCCAATATTCTCACAATACATGATCTCACGAATGACTCTATCTTCAAGTCCGGAAAATTTGTTTTTAAACTTCAAAGGGCGGCAGAAGAGCACATAGTCCCCGTTCCGTGGCATCTAAGAATGTGTTTCTCTCCAGATACGAAAGCGGAGGCGGAAAGAATTGTCGACAAATACATAAAAGAATTGGATTTGAAGATATCGTGGAGGAGTAGAATTCTGAGTTCGATTTCCAAATTTAGCCATGGAAAACGCTTCTCTGCCCAGTTACAAATATCCACGGGTTGTATTTACTTCAACGCTCCATGTAAAGACTGTGGCAAAAAATTTACTCAATTATTCATGCCTTTTCGCAATGTCCTGTTCTTAAAATCGTGAGGGACTTTATCAGCCTCAACATTCATCGAATCGACGACAAAAATATTTCCCCCATTTTCTTTTCGGTCTCACATCTAACCTGCGATCTGTGTCGGAGAAAACAAGAGCAATAAAGTTTGCTCTATCAAGCTCCAGAAGCTATGTAGCGGAGCACCTTGCGTCGGGGAAAACTATCGAAACGGAGGAATTAAGATCCATTCAAATTTCCGCTGCTGCTCGTTACTCTGCGCTGGAGATCAAGATTCCAGGACGTGCTGATTCCCAGTGGAGGTTCGCGGGAGACTTGGTTCGCTACTTTCCCTCATTCTCGGACAAAACAGTGAATGATCTTAAAAAACTCTTACGAACTTATAGAGGTTTTATCAGAAGACATTTTTGTAATTAATTTACCATTTTTATTTTATTGTCACTGTGTTTTTTTACCGTTTTACCGCATTGTTTTTTACAAAAAAAAATCCTTTTTAACGACTAGAATGTTTGTCTATTGAAATTGACTTTTATATTTTGCGATTTAATTTTAAACTAGAATGTTTATTTATATATATGTAATTATATGTAACTTCGCTAAATAAAATAAGGTCGAAAAAAAAAAAAAAAAAAAAACGTCGTCACTTATTTGGGAAATTCTTTTCTAAAAATACCCTCTTATGCTGTGAATGTTGTGAAGATAGACGTTCTGCGGACCCCATGTTGGGAACCCCTGGGTTAGATCCAGTCAACAAATTTATATCATTAGAAAATCAGTTCGGGCTCATTTTTATTATAAAACCCTAAATAGTACTTCCATTTTTCAAAACTGCACAAAGTTATTTTTTTAAATTTGAACGCTGAACGCTAACGGAACGCTGAACGCAAAAACATTGAACGGAATGCTGAATGGAACGCTATTTTTTTGAACGCTGAACACAAAAAAAGCTGAACGCTCATATGTATATATATATATATATATATATATATATACAAAGAATACATTTGTATGTTTAAGATCAATTTGGTAAGATTGATGATTGAGCTTTGTAAATAAACGATAATGTTCATAATTATTGGAATATTATTATATTTTTGTGCCGATGGAACACAAAAAATGCCTACGACAAAATGAAAGACGCTCGGTGTTACTGTTTAACGATCGACTCTCAATTTTATATTCCAGACTCTAGAAGATATTTATAATCAAAATAACTAAATATATCCTTAAGTTCATAAAACTAAATTGTAGAAACAAAAGTACACCAGTATTCTAAATGAACGACATCTTCTATTGATATTTAAAATCATTATTTGACAATATATAATTATATATATTTATAAAGTTTCCATAATAAAAATTGTCAAGAGACCATTAATGTCAACATTAATACATTTAAAAACAAATAATGTTCAGACCTCAGGTTTGACTTCATCTATCTATATATAGATCAACCTATATTCGAAGAGATCGAGGGTTCGATTGAATAATTTGAACCATATAATTAAAAAAATACTTTATCGTTTACAATGCTCAAGAAAAAGACTTTTGATTGTTTACCACATATAATATTGACTAATGCATTAACATTATTGAAGAAGGCTCTTCGTTTTTCCTTTGAAGTAGTATTTTTTATTATAATAAATCATTTCTTCACTATTTTTCCCAGGCCATTCTTCAGCCTTTTAATATTTAAGTTGTTTGCTTAAGTCACTTTAAATATATTTATATCAATTATATAGGGAAATACATTATTAAATAATATTTCCCTTTAAAGGAGACTCGGTTACAGGCGTACAAGACACACACACGCACACACAAGAATGCATTTCTACCAGAGGGGAAATATGTTTTGAGTATGTCGTTCGACGTTTGTGTGTTGTCTCTTATCTTTTTGGATAAGAGAACTTTCAGTTTGACGAATTATATAATGAGATAAAGGTGTCATTTTCGTCCGCTATAGTTATCATTTGTATACGTATATTCAATAAGATTAAGTTTAGCTGATTATTGTCAGTTAATTATATAATATATGAGCTACAAATAGACATTTAAAAAATGGTTATTTAATTGTATATCCAGTAGTCAGATAAAAGATTTTATCGGTTATGTGGAATATCGTCTTTTGCTACGTTAGAACGCCGCAACATAACAAACCAAGGCCTCCTTTCAGATGAAATGATTCGAATGTCATATTGTTTTCACTAGTATTCATTTTTGATGGAATATATATACCAATCCATGATTGGATAAGCGTCTATAATATTGTATAGTTATAGCTTAAGACAGCCAATTTTTCCCCTTAAAAGCGTATTTGGCTGACAAAAAAGAAGAGGGAAATGTATTTGACATCATTTAAATTGATTCTATTAAGGCTCTAACACCTTTTTAGAAATAATATTTTCATCTTTTATATCATTTACTAACTATCATAATGGATCTCCATCGACGTCATTTACGTAATCCTTTGAATGTGTTCCTCCTATATACAATATATTATTATAAATTACATAAAGTTTTATTTATTGTTCAAACACATATGATTCATTTGTTATTATTTTATTTTATCTAAAGATCAATAGATATAAAAATTTATTTATATCTAAATGAATGTGATAATATGTGTGTTATTTGTCGAATGAAAAAAGCTTAAAAAAATATATATCTATATTATATCATATTTTCAACGCATAATGAATTTTTTAATAATAAAGTATTTTTATTTATAGGGCTATGTATTTCATATCTCTATAAAAATATAATGTGTTTTATAAAGAACAGTCCTCTTTTTCAAAGTTGAGATAACATGCAGTAAAAAACTGTGGATGTCCTAATGTTTTAGTTAATAAATTTTATTATAAATTTTGACACTTAGAAGACGCTGATTATAATCAGCGTCTTCTAAGTGCATATAATTATATGCTCCTATTTTGGATTCTTATGGTCATTACGCGATTACTGATATATCCAGTAGTGACGTCAGAGGGAGGAACTGATTGTTGAAGCTTACAATTTAAATTGAACTTTGTACAAACATATAAAAGTTATGTTATTAGTACTATAAATGATAAATTAACCGTAAAAATATTTTTTATCTTCCGAAAATAAAATAAAAATTAAGTTTAGAAATGGAAAACTTATTTATATACTTTATTATTCAAATAAATGTTATTTATTAATATATAAAAGTATGGAGCTGCGTTGCTTTAAATTAATTTGTCCCTCAACACCAAAATCTATAAATTATGATGAAATTACTATCAATTTTATTCGCTTAACTTTTGAAGAACTCTCCGAGTTTTTATTATAATTTTTGCAAAGGCTAGCAATTTTAGATATCTGAGGTAGTTTATTGGATTTGTGGAAACTGTAGCAGAGTCCTTCTCTCTGCTCCAATATATACCTCCATTTCCGTTTTATATTTAATAAATACTTGTGAAAGAATATTTATATTATAAAAAGAGGTAAAAAAAGAAATACCTCTTACGAAATACAGATCAGTTTAGACAAGATAACCGAAGGTGTTAGCCCTTTAATCCCTTTGGTTACATTGGTGACCCCTGACTATTAATAAGAGACGCTTCAGCTCCAGTTATCTAAGATTGGCTACTAGATTCAAGGTTTATCATCCCTCTGGATCTCCGGCGTCCTCCTCGTCTTTAGACTTTCGCCGTCCTCTCCATACTCCTGGAGCCTCGACATCCTCTTCACATTACTGGAACCTCGCCGTCCTTGTCCTTCTCATACCTGGAGCCTCGCCATCCTCTTCACATTATTGGAACCTCACAGTCCTCGTCCTTCTCACACAAGCTACAAGCCTCCTTCTAATGGAGGTACTTACAAAAGTATCCGACATCTTCAGCCGCCTCAAGCAGTCAGACATATGAAAAATTACGAGAAGCCGTGCTTAACAGATGCCAAGCCCCACTCACTGCCCGTCTGCAAGAACTTTTGAGCTAGGAAGAGCTTGGTGATGAAAAGCCCACCAAACTACTCCTACGGATGAAGAAACTACTCGGGGACAAGTACGAGTCTTTTGATTAACAACTATTCAGGCAGCGTATTCCAGGGTGAGAAAGGCCATGAATTTGTTTGAAGAGTTGCATGCGGAAGCGAGGAGGCACGTAAGGTCTTGGAGTGGGGCAGGAAGTATCAGTGTATATCATGACGTTGCTTCCGGGGACATTGATTTGTTCCATCTTAAAAGCTGAATTGTGTATGAGTGCCTTTAGTTCTTCATAGTTTGACTGAGCAGAAGAAATAGCAGCATAGTCTATTAGAGGCTCACTGGTTACGGTGGAAACATTTCGTGAGAGAGTGTCGGTGGGAAGTTTGAGATCACCTTTGATGTGGCAAATGTCTGTCGTGAATTCGGAAATGTATTCCAACTGACAGAGTTGAATTGGGGAACATGTTGATTTGTTGTCGATAAATACCGTGGTAAGGGCTTATGGTCAGTTAGGATGTGGAAATTCCTTCCTTCCACAAAGTGCTGAAAGTGCTTGATTGCTCGGAAAATAGCTAGAAGCTCTCGATCATACACGCTTCTCTTTCTCTCAGCGGGAGTCAAACCTTTTGAGAAAAACGCCAGTGGTTTCCGTGAAACTCCGTCGTTTTGTTGTAGTACAGCTCCAATTCCGTCAGCAGAGGCATCGGTGGCGATGGACGTGGGAGCATTGTGGATCTTGTTGGACCCTTACCCTATTCCAATGGGTACAAATACCTCTTAACAGCAGTTGACCGATTCACCCGGTAGCCCGAGACAATTCCAGTAAAATATATATTACGACAGACGCAGAAGCTCATGACTCCATCGAAGGTTGGATCTCCCGCTTCGGCGTTCCACTCACAATAACAATTGACAGAGGCAGCCAATTTGAATCGTCTCTTTGGACCCAAATCGTGAAGTACTTTGGAATTTCCCTCCGTCACACAGCCAGTTACCACCCAACCGCCAATTGGATGGTAGAGCATTTCCACAGGCTGCACTCTACGCTCACTCCAAATCAAACCAATCTTGGGCATCCTTACTCCCCTTAATCCTCCTCGGTGTCCGATCAGTGTTAAAAGAAGACATCGGGTATTCCTCCTCCCAAATGGCTTATGGAATCACCCTCCGACTCCCTGGAGAATTTCTAAGCAAGCCGTCTTCCACCAATCCGTCTCTTCCCAAAAATTATTTTAAGCACCTAAGCCACAAGATGGATGCAATCAAACCGGTGGAGCCCAGACAACCGAAAAACCCAAAGACCTTTATCATTCCCGACCTCATTTCTTGTACATACACACGTCTTTGTCCGGATCGATGTCGTTAGAAAAGCTCTTCAGCCACCATACGAGGGCCCCTTTCAGGTCGTCCGCCGCACATAAATACTATAGCCATCACGAGGAAAGGACGGACGGAAAACATCTCCATCGGCGGAGTGAAACCAGCCTACATCATGGATTAGTACAAACCGCTATCAACGAAATGAGAACCACCAAAAGAAACAAGTCTCCTTTATCCTTCCTAAGTGAACGTCCTTTGTTCTTTCGTTCCTCCTACCTCGTCACTGGGGTGGTGCACTGTAGCAGAATCCTTCTCTCTGCTCCTATATGTGCCTCCATTTTCCGCTTTATATTTAATACAAACTTGTGAAAGAATATTTATATTTATAAAAAGAGGTATAAAAAGAAATACCTCTTACGAAATACAGTTCAATTTAGACAAGATAACCGAAGGTGTTAGTCCTTTAATCCCTTTGGTTACAAAGCTATTTGTCTAAAATAATGCATTTCAAAAACAATTTAAAGCGGTGAAATTCTATGAAAAATATATATACATTTTCCCTAGTTAAACTCATAGGTAAATAAATGCCTCAATGCATTCAGCTTAATTAATATTAAAGAAATTGATGATCCTCTAATTCATAATAACTAAAAAAATGTTTGCAAGATGAAATTAATTATCACTGCTTTATTTTATAATTAAAAAATCTATAAATTAGCACTTATGTTTAAGAAATCAATTCTTTTTATAGATTAAAGTTCATAAGTTAAAAGTATCCTTTTAACTTAAAATGTAACAGTCATTTAATTCATCTATCACAAAGAGAAAAATTGGCATATTAAATAAAAAAACTCAATAAAATAAGGTAAAAGACAGACCTGGAATTTTTTTTGTTAATGACACACATATAACTTATAATATTAAAAAATGTATTTTAGATGTACTTTTATTGAGTTGTATATATATATATATATATATATTTTTATATATACATACACTCATAAAATGACAGAAGTGTACGAATCTTAAATTTTTAAAGGTCAGTCTATTTTAGGTATTTTATTTTTTATTGTCTTTTAACTTATGTTGATATGATTAACGAAGACCACAAATATATATAATAATATTTGCAATCTAGATAGCTATGTTGTCAATATCCTTGAAATAGATTAACACATGAAAGCTTTGCTTCAAACCTAATGTTCATTTAATCTTCGAATAAAACGTCCTATTGGCTAAGCTGGAGGTTCTAGCAATGTTTGTATATCATCTAAAATTGAGAATATTCGTTGGTTTTCGTACAGAATCCCTGCTTTTAACGTCTTTTTGATGGTTAAAATAAGTTCAATTCACCTAATATCTTTGAACAATTCATTACTCAACTTCCGTTGAACAAAAAAAGGAGTGAATATTAGACTTCTTTCGAATTTTACCGGATGAAGTTACGTTGAATTGGGACTATCAAGAAGCTAAACTAACAATCTGTAACATCACAAATTGTATCTTAAGCAAACGAAAATTTCATTCAACATCATATAGTTTAAAAACTTTTCTTTGGAATATCCCTTTAAATTTTCATTAGCCTCTTCTTTAGACACCAATACTTTTATGATATCAATTATATGGAAAAATGATAAAACGTGCTTATCTTAGCAGCTATTATCTGTTTTCCTATTATAATTGTGTTTACATACGAAAATAAACTACGTCGTTTTATAAATGGGAAAACGAGTTCTCCTTTTTTAATTTTATTAATATATATTTTGTATATTATAGATGAAAATAAAGGCCTTGCTTATGAGAAAAATAGAGTAAATTACCGCATTCACCAAAAACAATATAATTTTAATTGTGAACTCAATCAGATAACATTTTTTATGCCAACATAAATCCATTTGCAAAATGATCTGTTCAGGTAACTGTAATAATTTTTGTGATTAAGTGGACTAGAAGAAAATAATACATTTACATTAGGTTATTACTGTCCACGTTTGGTACATCACTTAGAAAATACTGTCTGTGTTAATATAAATCCCTGTGCCAAATGATCTGTTCAGGTACCATATGTTAATTTTTTTATTATAATTTGTATGATTCTGTTGGTTCACAGAAAAACAATATATATACATTAGGGGGTATTATAGAAACATAATATTAAGATATCAAAATTTATTCCCCCGCGAAAGTTGCATCATTAGAAACTAAATGATCGTAGAAAAATGGATTTTGGTTTGACCCCCCCTTACCCCCCCCCAAATTGCGTTCCAAGGTTTCGTTATGAAGTAAAACTTTTTTGTTATTACTTATTTTTGAAAAAAATTGTTTTACAAAATTTAGCTATGATCAAGTTAAGACTTTTATATTTATTGCAAATTTTCGTCAAATAGTATTTAGTGCCAATAAATGAACATAAGTGCTGACGCACCAACCATTTTTGAATAACGGCTCCTACTAGGGTTCTTTTATAGTTTCAAGAAGGAAAAAGAAAAAGAGGGTACTCATGTTGATGTTTTTAAGTTATTTTTTAAATACGTTTGCTTTTCACATCTTAATTTTCATACAGTAACTCCGTCACATGGTTGAGAATATAAATCTATGACATTGAGTATATCCATAAACTTTTGCAGAAAATAATATATTGACGAAAAATGTTTTCTCAACTGATAAAAAGAAATTATGGTTAAAGGTAACTTGTTATTTTAAAACTAGATTCTTATTTCTTAAAAAAATATTTTTAGAACTCCACCATGAATTCATTGATCACGTATTACTAAAAAGTGGCATAGCGGAAGATCAAGCGAAATAACTACTTTCAGTAGTCGAAGAAGATTAAAGACATGACACTTTGTTCACTGTTGTGTGTTACGGATGCAACACCAATGTCAGAATATGGTAAGGGGTAATAAAAAGACTCGAGTTATGTCTTAAAAGACCACTTCAGTGGATTATTTGTCTTCTACACATGAATGAGTTACCTTTTAGAGAAGTTTTTAAACATTTAGATGGCGCACAAAAAGGACCTCGGACTTATGAAGGTACCATAGGAAAATTAATTAATACAGACTTTCCAAAAATTCAATGAAAATTTTTTAAATACTTGTAGGAAAAGTAAAATACTATAAAATCTATAAATCTATAAAACTAAAATGCTTATCGCATGTTGCATTCAATAAATAATTTTGAATTAATGTGCAACCTTCCTGGTTAACATTTTTTTGTTTCAACCACAAACTTCTCTGCCGTTCAATAAGACTTCTCATTCTAATATAAAATTAAACTGAGACGGACCCTATATATATATACGTATATATATATATATATATATATATATATATATATATATATATATATATATATATATATATATATATATATATATATACAGGGTGATTCACTTAAATTGAGACTCACATATTACAAACTACAATCTTTGTATTAAATTTTACATAAATAATTTTTAAACAAAAATGATAGCACAATGTGTAATTTACAAAATGTATTTCAATAAATTTTCACATATCCTCCTTTGGACTTCACTACAGCTTTGAACCTCCTCATGGTGGAGGCAACACAGGCAGGAATCTCTTCCTCAGACAAAGATTTTCACGGTCCAGGCCACCCACAACAGTCAGAATGACCGGGTTTTATCTTGAAAAAAGGAAGACATCCCCGTGCAGCTGAGGACTCTCTTCAGAAGGCAAAAGCCACCCTCAGTCATGGTCTGAGCTGAGAAGAGATTCCTGCCTGTGTTGCCTCCACCGTGAGGAGGTTCAAAGCTGTAGTGAAGGCCAAAGAAGGATATGTGAAAATTTAATGAAATACATTTTGTAAATTACACATTGTGCTATCATTTTTGTTTAAAAATTATTTGTGTAAAATTTAATACAAAGATTGTATGTAGTTTGTAATATGTGAGTCTCAATTTAAGTGAATCAGCCTGTATATATATATAATAGTGTCTTTGCGCATGAAAGAGAGCCTTGGCACTATAACTTTTGTTTTAAAACTGCTCTCAAATATAATTCATAATTCAGGATCGATGAGATATTAAGTAACTATAAAGTTTCGTCTTAGGATATGAATACTATCCAGACAGTCTCATGTACCCATTAAGATAATCATATTGTTGTGGGGATCTACTGTGTTGTTATAGGTAGAGCTGGAGTCGGATTGTCAAGGTGTTGCACTTGCACTAACACAAGATAAAAGTAATACTTCCTGACGCGAAGAGAGTCCGTTGAAGAGTGTTTATTGAAACATACATGTGTTACAAACGGTTTGGGTGAGGAGGGTAAACGACTCATACAAGATGTATGTTACTATTTTAAAGCCTGAAATATAAGTTGTATTAAGCCATCCTCCTTGACCTGCCCCTTCAATACTAATAATATCTTAAATTCAATCTAAGTTTATATAATAATAAATCTGGAAATATTAATATAACAAACTAATAAATATATATAATATACAGAAACATTCTAAATAGATTAAATAACAATGCACATTGACTTTGACAATACTTTAATATATGTATATATATATATAAGATGATGATGAATTTTATAATATATTTTAGTATTTTTACGTATTTGCAACCTCTGTAAATACTTTTGTTGTTTATATATCAATAGTAGAGAATATAAAAAACTAAATTATATTGCTACAAAGTCTTATCGAAGTACGTTATGTGTTTATTAACAAATAGCGACTTAGCCGTGCAAAAAAACATTTTTTTATAGTATATGTGGAACTGTCCACTAGAGGTACTTCAATATTATTTGTTCTTCACAAGTTTATGTAGTTTTCTCAACACGTTAGTTCGCTGAAATTGCGTCCCACCCTGTTGATGAGATGAACACTAGAAATATCATGACATAATACAGTAAACGGCTGATATCATGCGACAAGATAGATAAGAGAATTTAACATAACTTGATTTATCTTTGGGCCTCATATAAACAAACATAGAATCCTTATCTTTGACTAAGAAATTGCATATTTTCTTTACAAGAATATTAACATATCCTTTAAAAAATATTTTTTTCGTCCTTAAACTTATCAATTATAATTAAATATATATTCAAGCATATAAACATTTTTTAAAGATAAAACAAAAATCTTACATTTTTACTTAACATTATAGAATGTATATTAAGAAAAAAACTTTATGACATTTGGTTCGTTCAAAACACACAGTTTATAATGAAATCAATTTGTTTGATCTTATATTTCATCATCATTTCTTCCTCACAACATAAAACTAACGGAAAAAAGTATTCATATCAAACACCATAAACAATTTTTTAAATGACAAACTTTGCAGTGTTGTGGGTATTAGCAGACAAGTGAGCTTCTTATGGAATGTGGGACTATAAGGGTCGAGTTATAGTTTCCTTAATACTTAAAGCATTTTTTGTAAAAACAAGGTATTCTCTGATGCAACGAGTGGAATAAAAGACAATATTCAGAGTTGCACTATATATAGGGGTTTTATCACAAAATTTTATATTTTGATGACGATTCGTGTTTTTTTCTAGCTGGAAAGGAAAGGATGAAGTTTCCTTCATGTTCAATAATACTGGCTATTATCTTGAATATATTTAAAAAATTGTAATTTATCTTTTTAAGCACGCTATAAAGGATTAAATCCTATAAGAATTCATTGTGTATATATATAAAGCAACGGCCATATTGAAGGTACCGTGCTTTTTTAATTATTTTTTAAACATTACCGTCAGGTTAATGCAATTATTGAAAAAAAATATGTTTTATGAATTAAGTATTGCATATAACTAATCTACATATAATTAGAGTTTGTCCGTCCGTCTGTCCTCTATAGACGGGCAAACTATAGCAGCTAGAGAGCTGAAATTTGGCAAACATATGCATCATGACCATGGGGTGATTCTGGGCTAGGTTAGATTCTGATCAGACCAGATTTGCGTCTGTGAGAGAGTTTCGCGTCTTGCATGGGTTTTCGAGTGTTAGGAGGGCTCGGACTGTATAAAAGTATTTTGTGGGCTTTGGCTGTAGGCATCTTTTGTAAAAAAAACTAAATTAAAAAGGCTTGGATTTTTTTTGGTTGTCCATAGTTCTTAAGTAAGATGTTCTAGAGAAAGAACACAAAAAAATTAGTTATCTTCATCTCTGCCCAAAGAACCTGGATCCGGAAAAAGATCCGGATCCAGACACTCCCGGACCCGGATTATGATTTTTCCTTAACTTTTGATTTGTTTCCCATTTCGAAAAATTCCACTTCGAAAGATTATCAAGAATAGGGTTTCCAATCGGATCCCACAGAAATTTTTCGGAAAACTGGACCAGCCCGTCGGGAAATTTCAGAAAACCTCTGGGACGACGTTTTACTTTAAAAGTGTCTTTAAGGTCATAAAATACGACATGAAGGCCTTGCAAAATAAGTCTAGGTGATTAAGTCAATGTCCGGCCTCCGGGACATACTTGGGCCAGGATACGGATTTTTTTCAATTTGCAAGATATCGATATATATTTTTGCACAACAATATTTGAAATCGACCAGGGAGCAACTTTGATGTAATCAGTATCCGAATCTATCTGGGATTGAATATTAGGTCCAATTCATGGACGAAGTAGAATATTTTTGAAATCCTAATTTTGGGGGGCCTTTTGTGGGTTGTCTGTAGGTTGATCGCATAAACTTACATTTGTGTTTTATAAGAGATGAGTTTTGGTTTAAATATTTAAAATAATAAATTATGACGTTAATTTATGACGTCATAAATTAACTCCACGGTTCACCCAAGGTCTGTATAGTAAGGTCTGGGCAATACAAAAACAAACATGGAATCCTAGCAGTTCAACTACTCAATGCCGTCACTGGAGAACGAATATATATATATTTATATAATTTATATTTTAATATATATTTATTTTATTCATTTATTTATACAGACACATATAAATAAATAAATAAATATAAATATATATATATATATATAGATAGATAGATAGATAGAGACATTAATTGATACAACCCCCCGCCATTTCATAATGTATAAACTTAGGTTCCGAAATATTTTTATTGTGACGTCACGTCAATTAAGGTAGGTTGCGTAGCGGAGTATTTTTTTTACTTTCATTGGTTAAAATGGCTCTACCTTACTTTTAACTACCTTGAATTGATACATATATAGATAGATATAATCGTTCTCCAGTGACGTCATTGAGTAGTCACACTGCTACATGTTTGTTTTTGTATTGCCCAAACCTTGGGTTCACCCAAGGTAGTTAAAAGTAAGGTAGAGCCATTTTAACTAATGAAAGAAAAAAAATACACCGCCTCGCAACCTACCTCATGAGCATGACGTCACATATGGCAAAAGAGGGTATATTGTATAAGTAAAATATGTTAAATATAATCGAATTTAGCATTTAATTAGATCATAGAAGAATTAATTATCACAATTCTATTAGAAAATGGAAAAATATTAAATTTTGTGAGTAATCATAAATTTTTGATGGTTTAATGTTGCTGAAATTATCCAAAATAGTTCATGAAAAAGCAAACTCTTCAATCATTATATGTTAAAGCACATAGAAAACAACGAAATAAATTATAACAAAATACTATTTATAATCTTATATTATTACAAAGACATATTTATAAAAAAGTATATAATTTATGAATTAATACAAACAAAATATGGTTATAATCATATATTATATAAATATTAGTAGAAATACATATTAAGAAAAAAAATATATTATTTATAAATTATTACAAAACAAAATACTGTTTATAATCATATATTATATAAATATTATTAGAAATACTTATTTAGGAAAAAGTAAATAATTTATTGGAGCATTTAATTAATCCATTGTTCATTTTTCGCTTTTCTCTTAAACTTTTTCTATGTCTAGCTTTTTGCTCTTGAAGGCGTTTTTTTCTAATTTTATTTGGAGAAATACACGAATTTGAGCAAATTTATTAAGAGCTTCCAATGGAACTGACGGCACCTTAGACATTGATTTAGAAACTCTTTTTACAAGGTTGTCGTTCCTATCAATCCTTCCATTTACTATAAAATTATTTTCAAAAAATTGTTCACATTTCCTCATAGCCTCTAAGAAATGCAAATTTGGTTGTACAAGCCCACCCTTTGAGATAAACCTCAACCAAGGAGCTAATTCTGCAGCATTTAGATTTGATGTGTGATCCACTAGGTGCGGATGAGATAATTTCGTTTTAATATTCTATCATTCCTTTTGGAAGATGGTTCCATGGACATATATTCAGACAAGTTTGTTTCAATTTTTTCATTTAAATTAAGTGTCGGAACTACTCCTTTCTTGAGTTTCTTTCTAATAGGAAGGTTAAGAAGCTCATGCATTAGATCTCTCTCATAGTCTTCTTCAGTGAAGTGCAGACAACACATAAAGGATGATGCAGGCTGAAATGTCGAATCTCCTCTTTTGCATGCGATGGTCCAAGCTTTTTCTGTTTGATGTTGGTTGGAAACGAGTGGTACAATACATTGTGAGCATTGGGATCCAATGAAGGACAAACAGCAACTGCACACTGTCTTTTTTTCCTTTTTTTATTAATTGAAGCCATATTTTGTAAGAGTACGATGCACTAATTATAATTTGAGTAGAGATGTTATATATAGTAAAAGTTATTTGTTTATGTTTTCTGCCAGACGTGACGTCACACGAAAAATATTTCGGAACCTAAGTTTATACATTATGAAATGGCGGGGGGTTGGGTTCACCAATCTTATTAACCAGTTTGAATACTTCAAACTCTTCCCCTTTTCTCACAGGACACACAGGTGAACGCGCTCCGAATTATGAAGAAAGAGAATGGAGAAGCTCTATGAATATAAATTTTTGACATGTACTCATGAATATGATAACATCATGAAAATAGTTTCCCGCGCAAAGTTTGAAATGTTGATTTTCCCTCCAAATCATGAAGAAGGTCTACGGAAGAGAGCATTTGCCTCTTAGCTCACATAGGAGGCTTTTTAAGTAGTCGTTCTTCCATTAGAAGTAAATATATGTAGTAGGTATAAGGTATATAATTTCCTTAAACTTTTTATTGCCAAAGTCCAAATATATTTTTGCATACATATAATCTAAAAAAATATAAAATCATTTTCAATATTTCTTCATATTTTCCTCGCTGCATGTTGGTAAGTATCTGTGGCCAATTTTTTTTAAAGAGACGATAAAGTTATTTTTAAAGTAAGAAAAGGGGGAAAAATAAAAAAAATACATATATATTGTAGTTATAAGGAAAGGAACTTAATCATGATTTACTGGATAATATATATTTTTTCCTCACATCATTACTTTTAACAAAAAACGTTTTTTTTATTATTATGATGTAAGATGACAGGGATTTTCAGGAAAGTTCAATCCTTGCCTCAACATATTAGCCATAGATATGTTACCATGCACATATAAATGATGTGGCCGTAGGCCACCCACCCTCCCGCAGGGCCTAGCCACAGCCGCGGAGCTGCAATGGGCTAGTTATACATAAAAATAATTACATATATGCAATAAATAGTTTAGTGTTTTAAGATTGAAAAGTATGAAATAAGTTGTTAATAAGAGTTATATACTTTTGTATATAAATACATATAAGTCATGCCAGGGATTAAGAGCATCTTTATCTATTTAAAGGTCATTCTAACCACTGCCTAAATATTATTTATTATTTGCATCTAATAACTCTCCCCCCCCCCCAACCAAAATAATAACTGTAGGTATATAACTGCTAAACTCCAAAAACTAGCCAAGCAAGCTTTCAAAAAGTACTTAAATCATACAGTCCAATGGATTTAATTCCATAAAAATGTGTGCATTCCGGATGTTATAATATATATATCTCGTAAATTCCGCTGATAAAATATGCATCAGAAGGAAATGCTTTTGCTTCAGATGGCTCAATAATGCTAATTCATCATGAGAGAAGGAACTAAATATTTCTTCGTTCAGTCATAATAAAATTGGCAATGAAATTGTAATAGGCTGAAAATGACCCATTCTTAAAAATGTGTTTCCCAATCATATCGTGTAGGTTCACTACTTTTTAAAAGTACTATACAAATTATTTTTCAAAAAATAATGGCTATCAAACAACAATATTACAATAAAAACCTTTGCGTTATATATGTAACTTATTATGTATAATTCAAGTATCATTCATGGTGGTAAAATAATATTTTTTTTCTAAATTCCAAAATAACATATGCCTAATAAAACACTTCCTTACAAAAATATTGTTTGATGACTGTACAATGCGTTGTTTCAAAGCATGAGTGGTTTCGTTGAGCACAAGGTTACAGATATATATATATATATATATATATATATATATATATAGACCTTATCTAACAAAGTTTCAGTTATGAAAACGAAGATTTACTCAGATTAAAGACCCCAACACTTGAATGAAGAGGAGGAAATGCGGAAGAAAAGATAAGTCGCCCATCCGCATTGCATATGCAATTTTCATATAGGCTGGCTAACTGTGTAAGTTCTCTAAAATAAATATAAAAAATGAACATCATTAAGGGGGGGGGGGGGATATGAAGGATATAAAGGATTTTTGTGGAAGGAAGTAAAATCAAGATGATAGAGAAAATAAAATGGAGATGATAAACTACATCACTTATATATGAAGATGAAGACAATTATTTTGCTTGGTCGCCCCTTGTAGTACATCCGGTAGGAGGTTTTTTCAAATGTTAAAACAAGCTTTTGGTCGTGTATAATTTGTACGTTTGCACATATTTCATAAAAGTATAAATATTGATATATTTACACCAATTATTCGGTATATATTTCCTTAAATTCGTTCGTTCGTTTTTAACTTTTATTTTTTTTCTAAAATATATTTTTAAATATAGTTAATATAAGGAGAAATAAAATTATAAGATGATTATAATGCATTAAAAATACATACACGATCTTTGTAACCAAAAAAATTTAAGCATGGAATAAGAATATAATATTTATAAAAATATCTTTGTATTACGAAAACAATTTCAAAATATGATCACCTTTCATTCAATACCTTGCACAGGATTATGGTTTAGAATTTTTTAGTTTTACCCAAAGTGGTGCATCTGGTTAGATTCATCCCATACTCAAAAGATACTTCGGAAAAGCTTCAGGCCATTTAACTGCGATACATTCGGGGCAATAAACGAGGTTACATATCAAGTGACCGTTTGTTTACTAAACGCTCCGAATGGGGCTTATGATTAAAGAACATTGAATCTTTATGGAAAATTTTAAAGTTAGGGTGGCTCCATAGATTAAAAAGTAATAATGACTTTTGGGTTCAAAAACTAAAAGATAATTTTGAAAAACAAACCGGCTATAAACTTCAACAAAGAGTTTTTATGGGACCCCAAGAACTGTTTACTACTTCCATCAATTATAATCAGTACTGGATGGAGATGACCACTTCGTGGAAGTCATCGATTGGCTTTGTTCTATCTATGTTGGGTGCAAACGAACCCTTAAACTACAATCCAAGGTTCTACACGGTGGAGGAGCTCTTCAAAATGCACTATTTAACTTCGTTGGGCCAAATTAGTAAGGATCTGGATCAAACCTGTCCTAAGACGTTCTTACAACTGTAAAAAAAATCAATACAGTCAAGGTTGTTTTTAATGCTCTGTTCATCTGCCCCCCAACTCCCTTTTATATTGCATTGAAAATTGTCTCCAATAAAAGCATTTACTCTTCCATGAACAAAAGTCTCATTACAAAACATCGGGAGATCTGGTGAAAAAAGATTTCAACATTTTGGTTGTAGTGACAGCGGGGAGATTATCAGGGGACCGAAAAAACTCTTTGGTAACACCCTCACAAGTAGAAAGGAAAAATGGTTATGATACAGAATGTCGACATCTTCTCTATTCACCAATAAATCAATGGAGAATAAGATGAAAGGAACTGCAATTTCTGTTGCAAACAAATGGAACCATCTTGCTATTTATTTAATAACTGTACAAAATTAAGTAAGTTATAAATATGGCTTCGGAGCGTATCAAAAATGAATTCCAAACTTCAATCTCCAGGTATGAATGGTTGGTGATGTTATCCCTCTCAAACAAAAACATTTATAAGATTGAAATGACTATTAACAAAATCTTACTCTTCATCTACGCGGCACAGTCTATAAACAGAGCGATCCCTACTGTTCTCGATTCTTGGATCCACAAGGAGCTACTTTTTTAAAGAAACTTTAGTGAAAAAGTATTTTTGGTCAATTCTAGCGCCCAACCTTCTCCCTAAACATGGTATTTTTGCCCAGTTTCCGGATATATATATATATATATCTTTATACGTTTAAAAAACATATTTGGTGCACTTTAAATTATTTTTAAATCTGTCCATACATTATGCGGCAAGATTAAAATCACTACCTCCCCTTTGCAGCCAAAGGTTCTTTATATTTTACTTTTTTAGAAGTTAAATTTCAATCTTTCCCGTAGAAAAAGCAAAACATTTCCTTTAAAGTTTCATACTGCATTTTAATTTTTTTACTTCGATTATAAAATAATAAATATAGTTTTTTTGTTAAAAAAACATTTTTTTTAACTACACAATTGTGTATTCCCATTGCAGATATTTTTGTTTGGCTTTACTAATTGTTTCTTAAATTTTTGTTCTTTATTGAGGTACCCATTTAAGGCTATTTTATTTCTGATTTTGATCTACATAATTACATCAGATTACACTATGTTACAAAGTTTTTGTCCTTGAGTTGAAACTGTTATTTCCTATTTTCCTATGTCCAGAAAACATGAAAAAATACTTTTAATCATTTCTAATTTTGCTTTTGTGTCCAGGATAAGATATTTGTGAAATTTACAATTTCATCATTTCTAATGGTTCAGGCCCAGTTATCTTCGTGCAAAGTATGAATAACCACAAATATCAGTAGTATTTATTTTTCTAGTATGTCAATGCATTTCAAATCAGTTTTTTGATTTGTTACGAAAAAAAAAAAACATGTTTGCCTTTTATTTGCAAGTTCCTTAATGGAATGTTTTCATGTTTTTTTTCTTCGTAACAAATCACAGTTATAGGTAACGCAACCTCATGATGTATTATTTATATAATTTGATCAATACTTGTTCAGACTAAATTTATATTTTCTTTACTTTCATCCCAGATATCGAAATTATAAAAACTGTTCTGAAAAGCATTGACATATAAAAAAATATATTACATATTGATTATAGTCAATAGACTCGAAACCAAAAAAAATATAGCCGCTTAAATAGAACACTAAAAAATGATCAATTTTTTGAAATATGAAGCCTATTTTTTCGAATAGTACGAAAGATATTGAAACTATAAAAACTGATTTGAAATGCATTGACATACTAGAAAAATGAATACTACTGACATTTGTGGTTATTCGTACTTTGCACGAAGATAACTGGGCCTGAACCATTAGAAATGATGAAAATTGTAAATTTCACAAATATCCTTATCCTGGACACAAAACCAAAATTAGAAATGATTAAAAGTATTTTTTCATGTTTTCTGGACATAGGCAAATAGGAAATAACCGTTTCAACTCAAGGACAAACAAATACCTTAATTTTGTTACATAGTGCTATCAATGGAGTCTTCTCTTCTAGATATCTACTATCCCTTAGTTTCATTTTATTTTTCTACCTCATCTTTTAAAAGATAT